>OX387230.1:6485645-6648274 GCA_947561695.1 Tyria jacobaeae | reverse complement strand
GGTTCTGCCTATCTAAGAAAAACCTATACACTCTATTCTTGAAGGTTCCAGGATTATATTTTTGTAGAAAATTAGGCTTTATTCCAAGTCTTGGCAATTCGATCAAAAATGGTATCGACCATCGGGACCATCGGGTCGACAGTGGTTATTCGCTCCATGCGTCGTTTAGAAGCCTATAGGTTTTTCGGTCAACTGTGTCCAGAGTTTCAAGATACTTGGTTGAGCCATCCGAAAGATGACTGCAGTACACCATGCAAGACCAACTCGAGTTTGAGTTTGCTGGAAGACGTCTCTCGTTACTTATCCCGTCACTTTAAACATAAATACTCTAAGTATGCACTTAGAGTTTTTATATTTAAAGTAACGAGTAGGAATACAGAGTCAACAACGATTTTTAATGAATATGAATATGTAGAGTTATAACTGACTGGCCTGTGCCTTTGATGGTTTGTGATCCTGACAGCTGAGGCACATGTCGTTTGATCGATTTGGTTAATCTACACATAATTGTCCCGAGTCTGGATGTTATTTGTGTCTTGTAAAACCAACTTACGGGAAACCCCAACTATATGTAGTATAGGTTAATTTATAAAACGTCAATCTGCGGTTATGGGTCTTTAGGTACGTATGTTTCAAGTTAATTGTCACATCGTTATTTTTATAACCTTGTAGAAGGAGTTAGGAGCGTATTACAAATTGACGCATTTCAAACCTAGAATGCGTTAATAGCTATATTATGAAGAGTATATTGTCGATCTCCATGTTATCACCATCAAGAGGGTGAGAATTGAGTGAACCGGTGATATTGTGATAGCATAGTGTGTGATGGTGATATTGTTCATAATCTCTCGTTCTGACGACTATCAAATTGCTTTACTAGCTGGAACCAAAACTTCGTCTAGCTTATTTATACTGCTTTTAATCTGGATATATAATTAAATTAGATTCTTATCGTGAAATCATTAATTTCTACTTCGCTTTACCCTTTTACAATTAGGGGATCTGATACGTATAAAATGAGTCACGCTTGTTGCAAGACGCTATGTTCCAAGTACATACAATAATTAAAGGGTGACTCATTAAGTTCTGAATATGTCGCCGAAATTCTGGTAACTGACGTTGGAGTCGGGTTTTCTTTGTGAGAACTAATTTCAATTATATTGGGAATTTAGATTTATAAAAATATAAAAGGAAAGTAAAGAAAATTCTAATTTTTTTTGTGTACTACAGCGTACTTTACGTAAATTTCTTTGGTTTTCAAATAAAACTTGTTTTATTCAAAGTTGTTGTAACAACATTTATTAAATTTATATAATTTGATGTCATAATATCCGTATAAAGGTTGTCTGGAAGAAATCACCGTGAGTGATGAGACCGCCAATTGTTATACCGTAATACATGCATGTCTATATATATTTTTTTTCCATTTCTTGTATGGTGTACAATAAAGAGATAAATAAATAAATAAATAAATAAATAGACCATTTTATTGTCGGTAGATAATACTAAGGTATATTTTTTCTTTTTGAAAAAAGACAACTTGGAAATATTCCTGGGTTGTGAACACATAGACTCGGAGCAATTGTTTGGGGATTTCATAAATTTTTGCCCCGTGTTGGCATCGGATGACCACACGGGGAGAGTAAACCTATCCTAACCTGACCAGGGTCACTAACCACTGGACCAACAGGCCAGTTAATGCTGTTCTCTGCTCTCAAATTAACAAGTATTTACCCGCAAAACCAACTCATTACATTTATGATGAACATAATGATAAAACATCTATTAAATCCAATGAAATCATATCATCATGAAGGTCATCAAAATTTGAAAGCTTACTTCAGCGGAGTTAAGAAAAATGCCTAATCAAGCCAAATCGATTGAATCCAGAGAAGAATCGAGTGCTACCGTGTGCACTTTACTGATATCTCGATGCGGGTCCTCTGAACGCTGACGGACCGTTTTGTCAACAATGGCTATTGTCTTCCACGATGTTTTCAAATAATATATGAACATCAGCCTTCCTAAGTGCAGTAAAATTTCAAGATCGACTCGTCAGGGCGCTAATGGTTTCACGACGCATGTCAAATGATGGATGTCAGGCAATGAAAAACATAAATGCATGGACGAGAGGAAATTTTATATTTACCAAAGCGTACAGGTTGATGAAAGAAGAAAGATTATTGTAGACACTTGCAATACAACTCAGCGTTACTAACGCAATGATAAACTATTGAGTTATTTCAACCTTAGTCACTATAAACACTAAAACATTATGCTGATCGTGTAGGATATAAGCGTTGGTCTGATACAAATGTTTTTTACTCACAGCATGTTCCAACTTAAAATACCTGATTTTTGGTTATAAATGAAAGAGTAAAATATGTCCATCGAATCTCTTCCCGGTGGTGTCGTAAAAGCGACTAAGGGATCGGACTGTTATTTACCAGGCAGTATATACATACACAGTCATACAGTGTCCGAGTGACGGCAATAGGCTTACCCCCTATTACGTAGTGGGACTCAATTATTGTTCTTATTTATTTCAATATACGGGTTTACTCACGTGTGTATTTCGGGGAAGCCCGACTAGTTGATATATGAATGAAATACAAATTATATTTAAAATATGTAGGTTATTTGACTTTAGTCAGTTAGCCTGTGGTCTTAATGATTAAAATTCGGTTATTAATATAGTTTGTTTTGTAAGTTATACAAATGCTTACGTCGAACTTAATCTGATTAGGAGATCGAAGTGTTTATGTAATGAAGGCACTGGTACTGGGTACTATTGGGTATAGTGCTAATAAATATGCTGAAACCTGTACAGCGACTACGAGCACTTGTATCCTGGGCTATTAGGAATCATACTTAAAACATATTAATAAATAAGCCATATAATTTTGTTGAAAGAAGCGACAGATTTTTAAACGACTTAAAATAAGAAGGTTCTCAATTCGCCTGTTTTGTCGTGTGCGTGTTACGCGATGTCTTCGCCGTTCGTAAACTGAACTTAAAAACTCTTTTACAATTGAAAATGTAGCTGTCGACGTTAGTCTCGTTGTAATTTGAAGAAAATGTTCCTCTAGCCTGTGACAAAGAAATATACATACAATCAAAAACATAATCCTGCTTCTTGCATAATTGGGTAAAACTAAAATTCAGTCAAGTCTGAATAGGCGCTGCTGACAATACTAATGTTAATGTCATTAATAGCAAATCCTAGATGCCTACATTTTTTACATGTATATATAGATAAAAAGTATACAAACATACGTGTATCAAACTAACACATTGGGCCAATCAGAATTTGAATTAGGTACCACTAACGTACCTAATCTGGGACAAGCCTATTGCCGTCAGTCGGGTACCATATGACTGTATATATACAGACTGATAGAAAACAGTCCGATCCTTTAGTCGCCTTTTATTATACCCAATAGAGGGGTGGCTCCATTCTACTCAACCGAGCACATCACGGCTAATAAAAACGGCGTATGAAAAATAATTTTGATAATACGGGAAAAAGACTATCCCTCTTGTTCGTTCAGTTTAGATTTAAGTAACAGACAGGTATAATTTTTTAAATTTATTTCCTTTGCAGAGTAAATGTATAAGAAAATTTAATATCGATTTTGCTAAGTAGTGAACATTATGAATAAAAATGACCTCTTTAGATTCCTAAACGCATTACGAATCAAGAATCCATCACAATGATAAAATAGAAAACATATCATGTTATTTTTTATTCTTTGAGTTTGTTTAGATGAAGCGGTATGCGACATTTCTGTTCAGGCGATTGTGTCAACGAGTTGGTTATTTACACATATCTACTGTAAATAATACTATAAAAGTGTGAAAAAACAATAGAATACTGTTCACTTATTGTATTGCCGTTTTTGTTTGAAAAAGATGATCGAATCCACTCGCTTTGTAGATGTTGAAAAGAAATTTATATAAAATGTTTTGTAAATATTTATATTGTGATTGAATGGTTTTGTCATCAAAAACTACATAATAATTACAACTAACCTTCTTTTGTGTGACTATAGATAATTATTTATTACTTGTATAATACATTTATACGGATAAGTCGATAGTTGTGCAGTGTTTTTCAATCGAACATTTGTTAATTCATTTTTATTTAATATTATAAACGTTACATCACTTTGCCATATCTGAAATTATCTTAACTGTGATTTAGAAAGTGTAATTAGTTGGACCTTGGATCTTTATTAAGGCAACTTAAATACTTGTGTAATTTAAATAAATACTTTTCTGAAACTATATACTGTGCAGTGATTAAAAAAATCGGTGAGTGAAGAAAAGGAAACTTTAAAAAATGGGAAGTGAAAAAAAAAGTATGTACATTATGGAACTTTACAAAATACCGTTTAGATATATGTGGATGATAGGTTACATGTCTCAACCCTACTTCAGTACTTAGAGATTGAGATCATCAAAACTAAGAGTTTTGTTATTATTGTTAGTTGTTTATGGACTTAACCTCTTAGTTGCAGTTAAAAGTTTTCCAGAACTTCACTTTTTAAGATCTACCTATAGTAGAAAATGAAATAATTTGACATTGATAGCTGTGCCTTACTCCGACTTCATTAGGCTCAAAGTCACATGACTTTTCACGAAACTGTGTATAAGTACTAACTATTATATAATATGACAACATTACCGATATTAAGACATTATCCCAAATATGACATTTAATTAATATTGTAATACGATACAAAATATAACAACCATAAAGAACAGTTTGGCCTAAACAAGAACTTTATGCTTATAGCACGTGTAGTCTTCCAACAATCAACATGACATTACATGAGACATGTCAAATAACACTTGAAGATTATTTGACATGAAGCGATGATAGTTAAATGTTTTATTTATTACAGATTTATGTTGGTTTAAAGTTATTTAGTATAACCGCTTGTCGTAAAAGTGGTATTTTGTTGTTGGTGTTGTAATTATATAAATGGTATAGAATTCTTATGAATATTATTTTCTTGCAGTTTGTTATAACACAAATAATAGCTGACTTAATGTTCTATGATGCCTGGATGTTGCAGAAGTGTCGAAAGTTATCCTCCATCGCGATCGGTCTAATCTATATTTTAATACATAATGAGAACTCTTTCTACTTATTTAAAAATGGACGTGGAGGAACGTGAGATTTGGTATAGTTAAGCTTGGTATGTAGTTGAAGCGCATAATGTATTTTCTCGCAATCAGGCATACATCTTAGTAAACACGTGGGCAGTGTTCAGTAAAATAGCTTCCGACTCAGTTGTTAAAATCAATAGAAATTTAACTGGCCGATACCCCACCTAATCTATTTTTGTTATCGTATGGTTTCCTTGTCTGTATACCGAATATAAACACAATGTGAAGGAATGGTATCACTTTTCTAAACTCCTCGGTTTGTGTTTTAATCAGGACAAGATCAACTTTAAATGACTAATTCTAATATAAAAAGTAGTGGTACACAATTGGTGTAATGCGATTATTATATTCAATAATAGTATTTTACCACTAATATTTATAAAAGTGTGTTGTCCGCATATATAGTGCCCGATAGGTGCTTGCGTACTCTTAAGTGGGACTTAATTATGAATATGTTTTGCAAAATGTGAATATTTGATGAGCCCCTGTCTAGCCTGTTTTGCTTGAAAATATTGGGAATTAAACAAGTTGTCGTCAAAACTTTTTCTATCAGTATTAAATCAATCAGACAACATTGCAGCAACCAACTTAAGCCATCAATGCATATTCGATTGGACTGGAATTGCCGAATACGGTATATTTTTTTTAGTCGAGACTCGTTTTCTCAAAAAGGGCATATGGAGGTGTGATGGCAATATTGATGAGCTTGAGTTCCATTCGTTTTGAGTGGAAAATCAAAAAGTTTGAGTATAATTACTACGTATACCTAAGCATTTTTTTACCAATCAAACAGGTATTGGGACGTTATTTTTGAACTATGTGTCTTATAATGTTTACTTAAGCTTTAAAAGACAAAGACTTAAAATTAAAAAAATATATTTTGACCATGCTCGTCGATAAAACCAATTTGAAATTAATTATGTATTACATTAAGTATAGGGTGGATGTGGTAGATCCCGTTGAACACAAAAGTTTTTTTAGACAGGTTTTTAATAAAATATAGGCATTGTGAAAACACTGGGTTTACAGAATGGGTTTACGGTAGGGGTGAAACTTTGAAGTTATACATAACTTGTTATAACTACGAAGCGATGATGATGAGTGAAAACTTAAGACATGAGAACGAGTATAGCCGTTGGTAAAAGCAAGTTAAATATGTAACTTATTATAATTACAAAACAATATAGTTTGTTAAACATGGTTATAGAAATGTTGTGATGAATGTCAACCTATATTTTTTATTAAATATAATGTATCTTGGAATTTGTAAACATCTAGAAACTTAATTTTATTTAAAAGCCAAATTATGTAGGCGGGTATGTAGTTAGTTAAACGGCGGTAAAGGCTCAACACCATGATTATCACAATCACGTAATGCCCATTGCAACACATAGGAGTCTCCTAATAAATAAGAAAAATTGGTCTAAATTCACCCATACTGCTCCCAACCACTTCGACTAAAATATGGTTAGATAGAGGTAATATCGCTTAGCGGCGTATCTTAATTGTTTAATATTTTAGATTAAACGGAGGTACTTACTACTTAGGGTTTTAACAAATATGTCTGGAATCTGTTAATTAATTTGCCAGCAAAAAAGTACCTTAACGAATCAGTACATCCGTTTGGGAGTTACGCTGTCACAGACAGACAGATTATAAGAAACATCTTTTTTAAGCCGGTGTTTAAAATGAACATTAAATACATATGAATATGAGCGCTACATAACAGTATTAATGTCGTAAAGTGTGTTAGATGAGAGTCAGGTGAAATCAGAGGAACAATGCTCGACGGTTCCCACACGGTGGCGCCCCCTACAACCGTTCTACGAAATGTCGGTGTCGACTACTCGGCGACGGCGCATGCTTTCCTTTAAATTTGGAATTACTCATTATTGGTTGTGTGACGACTCTTGAAGTCTGATATTGTTTTTATAAGGTGTTAGTTGATCTCACGCGGACAGTGCGGACAGTCTGCTATGTTGTTTTTTATTTATATTTAAAAAATAATTAACTTGGAAAGGTACTGTATACCGCAAATTTTAAGCAAGCAAGCGCAAGCGTAAATAAAACGTTATTCCAGTATTCAGCGGTTATCACTACTAAGGCTTACCTTGGTAACATCCCTTTTTTTATTGCGTGTGGAAACGCGCTTGGGCCGTCATCCCATCGGTGTTTTTGGTGGAACGGTGTATCAGAATCGAACCGACTAAAATCACACGGTGTGCCGTACTGGGCCTAAAATAGGAGGAATCCGAGAGCAGCTTTAGTAAGATATCCAGATTCCTCTTGGTGCCTGCCCGTAATAGCGCGGGCACCAACTGTAACTCTAAATTAGGCGACATCCAAGCACACCAGGACGTTGGCTCCTCGTAGTGATAATAACAGCTCTAGACCTAATTGATTACAATACTTCTGTACAGTACTGGTTGCCTGGTAGCATCTTCAATGATAATCGCTGATTCGCGTAGAAATGTATAGTATCTTTTGAATAGCAACTTTATTGATTTGCAAGTTTTTCCTGCTCTCTGAAGAGAGGCACCTGTATGATGCAGATTTTATAGAAACATTTTTTTTTTTAACTTTTCAAGTCTATTGTTACTAGCGCACTGTATGTTTAATTCTAAAATTTAAGAACGGTGACCTTTTCACTTTGAAAAGAAGTCGAATACACGAAGCTAAAGCACGCATAGACTTAACAAAGCTTCACCAAGGGGTTGCCAACCCGCTAGACGAGACGGTGTCGATTGAAGACTATCACTTGCCAGCTCAACTTACCAAGTTTCCTACAACAAGCCCTGTTCACGGTAAACGATACTGGTTTATATCGCAAATGACACCTCGTCTTGCGGATTTTTCAAATTCCACATAATTTATCCGCAATGATACGCCGCCGTGGGGGGTTATCATCGTATTACATAGGATACGATGCAGACAGCTGATCGTGTTTCCCAGTGATCTCGGAAACTATAAGGCTGGTTCTAGAAACTGTTCGCATGTTTGTTACTACACGTTAGAAGGCTCCTGAAGCCCATTTTGCTTTTTAATATTCCTTATTGTGGGGCACTAATATACTTTTAACGCGTTCAGAAAGTGATTTATGAATAGTAAAATATAATATTAGGTTGCTTGTTTGTCACAGTTATGCCTATATCAACAACAATAGGAGCACATTTTAGAAATGAAATTATATTTAAATAGTATAGACTATTATAAATATACCCATCTATTAAGGTCTGTTTGTCAACCTTAAAGTTAGCTTTAATATTATGAAAAATAATTTAATGAGGTGTGGATGTATTGCGAGCTTTAGCCGACTACTAGTAAAATTAAATTTATTGTTATGCAACACTGTTAAATTCAAGATACCTACCCTTTTATATTATCTTAAACATTTTAAAAATTATATTATTGTCTCATCAAATCTATTTGAATGCATTTTCTCATAGTTTATATTTACTGTACTATTTTATATGATTGATGACGTTATAGATTTTTTATTTTAAAGTTGGCACCATTGTATTTTATAAGGAAAATTATATTGATGTTCGTGTTTAAATTACGAAAGGTATTAATGCTAAAACAGTAGGATATTGACCAATAATGAAAACAGGCACGTCCGAAAACTGAGGAAGGTTTTTAGAGCAAAATTTAAATAAACCTACACTTATTCTAATACTGAAATGCAAACGTAAGATTTTTTAATTGTTCTCAAGGCAATGTTTCAATATTTAAAATTAAAATCAGTGTTTTAGACATCTTAGACAAATAATTTTATCATTGTAAATTCTCCTAGCATGTATTTTAGATTTAATGTCATAGTAACTAAATGTAAAAAAAAGTATACCTCAAGAACAATTAACCGATTTTTTTTTTGTCATCGATTGATTTAATTAACTATTGCTTTAATTAAAATCATTTTATATTTATTTATTTTCTTTGCTCCCCAGCATGATGGATTCAGGCGGAGCTGGTATAGCAGAATCACCACCGACGTATCATCGGAGCTATGAACAATATGTGCAAGGTGCAGTTGAAAACAGCACAGACTCAGTTCAGGAACAACCCAGCCCAGAACTGGTTGTATGGTCAACTTTACCATATGGCTTGGACTATAGAACACAGTATGACTATCGGAGCCCCTATGACACTAGTCGGGATTACTCCACTCAACAGTACGCTAGAGCCCCGTTCACGACTAAAATGGGACAAGCTAAAGCGTTGAAAGAGGCAAGGATAAGGAGGCCCATGAATGCCTTTATGGTATGGGCGAAGGTGGAAAGGAAAAAACTGGCTGATGAGAATCCGGACCTGCATAATGCTGATTTGAGTAAAATGCTAGGTAAGTGGAATTTTTTAAATTAGGAACTTATGTAATTTTATCTATTTTTTAAATCAATCTCAAATTATCTTTTTGACCCCTAAATTGACAGTTGGTTCAAAAGTAACCTTATTATATTCTTACCGTTAAAGCTAGGTAATATTTATTATTTCTTACTGAACATTTTGAGAGACTGAATTAGATAAGATAGTAACCACCCTTACTACATGTTTATAGTACGTAAGTAGTGTTTTTTTTTTTATTAACAATAAATGGCAACACTCAAGGAGTCTTCTTTGCAGGAGTAAAAAAAGATTTGTGTCACTGTATTCTTATTTCTAGCTGAGTCGGTTTGTTTAGTTAGGATTTTAAGTATAATTTATGCATAAAGGTATTAAAGTGCCACTATTATCATAAAGTGGACCTGAATTTTCTTATCTGTAACCATTTCTTATATCTCAGGGCCGAATTTAATTGAAAAGGTTTCTGTTGATCTACCTTGATGATAGAAAAATATATTTGCTACCAACAATTATCTTATTGTATATTTCAGTCTCAAAAATTATTATTTATTTAAATTTTAATTATATGAATTCTTCTTCGTTCAAGTTGATACGTATGTACATACATAAACATAGTTCTTGGGTAGAATAGTATGTTTCATTTTTAGATGCTATATTTTTACATAAATTGTTCACATAAGTTTAAGTTTTTATTCCTTAACTAAACTACAAAATGCAATTTACTAGATATTCTTATAATTTATATATTTTTTATTATTATTTTCCTATTTTTTTTTTGACATTGACACTTAAAGTTAATCTGTTGCTGTTTTTAGTAACAATCCTACTAATAATAAAATAAAATATATTCAAGCAATGTTTAAATCATACCATACAGTTGCCTCCGCTGCGATTCGAACCCAAAAGTGAGTCAGCATTAAATACCAATCTTGTACCTAATTTGAAATTTAAATATTTTAAAATAATCAACATAACTTGGGGCCGGTGTATTATTTATTCTATGAGATGCATTAGTTTAAACCACTAAAGAATAAATACAAGTAGAAAAGCAACTCAGCTTAACAATATCTTGATTGTCACATATATATGTGTATCCACCAAATTTCCTCGATCAGGATTGATCTCACTGTCTCATGAAATGTGGAGGGTGAGAAAAGATTAGCAAAAAAAGTTTGTGTGTAAGTACACCTCTGCATAACAATAAATTCTATAGTAATAAATAAAACAGTAAACTACAATACTCTTAAATTGCATTGAATGTTATAACGTCACTATTTCTAAATTCTAATTTATTTAAAATTGAAGTCATACATACGCTCACGCCTGTTTCTCTTAAAGCGCATGCAAAGGTCTATTAAACAGCCTTATATTGCCTATTATAATGTGTTGCCACTTGTATAATAGGCCTATTGCCCTCGTCCGGGTACTGTTTGACTGTATATATATATATGTATATGTATATACTGTCTGATAGATACCAGTCCAATTCCTAAGTCGCCTTTACGACTCCCACGGAATTAAATATGGTGACCCAACGGTTAAAATTGAAATCACCAACTAAAATGTTGTTGCGTAAGTTTGTAACAGTAATTAAATCGCATATTTAAATTATGAAATTTTAACTGAAAACAGTATTAAACTTTCTATTTACAAAGAATACAGATTAATTTGCTTCATGCTAAAAACAGGTTTCGCCATATTAAGCTCCAAGAATTTCTCTTAAGGCATAATAACTTCATTAAGAAGCAAGTCTTTTACATTTTTGTAATCGCTATTTAACCATATCGGCGTTATGTCTTTACTAACACATAATAAATGTTTGTTCTAAGTATAAAGAAGGAGCGGAGGAGTTAGCGATTTGCGGTTTCTCTAGTTGTATATTTTAGTTGTCTATTAGGCTGTAACTTATTAAGTAGCAGTATTAAAATATCAAACTTCTATCTTCTATCTACCCGAGTATGCTCGCTGGGATATAACTACATGCGAAAGTCAATGGATTGATTGCTATGGCGCATGTTTGGATTAGTCTATGTTCAGCGGTGGACTGCCAATAAGCCAATTAATATTAGGTGTATCACACATTAAATATAAAAAAGGTGGGTGGTGGGTTAGGTAGGTAGGTTTTTAAAGTTTCGCTAAATGTAGGAACTTTAGAAATATCCAAACAAAAGACAAATAAAACACCGAAACCGGGGACAAATATGATGTCACACATTTTTTGTCCCTTGTGGGTATCAAACCCCAACTATCAGAGTAGTATAATGTGAGCCGATAATTTGAACCACTCATTTAGCACGTTAGCCCTTGTAGTGAGTATCTAAGAACTGTATGACCTAGTGATATTCATAAAACTTAATGCTGAGACGTATGAGCCGGTTTGATCGGTGTAATACTACGGCCTCATGGAATACCGGTTGTGAAGCAATGCTTGTGTTCTGTTTCATTGAGGGAATGGGATTACCCGAGGAGCAACCCTCCTCCCTATAGAAGGGAACCCACAACACACTTGCAAAAGATGCAGGTGTCCATTGGCGGTAGTAGTCACTATTCATCCAATGAAAATAAAACAAAAAGGGTTTTAAAGAGTCGGCTATTTTTACTAGCCGCCCACGTTTGTACCTTGCACCAATAATTCGATTAAAAACAAAGATTGATTAGCTAAACGTGTAAAACATAAAGACATATTAGCAATGTAGAAATATAAAAAAATGTCGTTTGGATCTTGCAATATTCTTCCTTATTCGTTGATGTAGTGCATTCCGTTTCTTTTACTTCGAACGAGTTGATTATTTTTAAAGACTAAATAAAAAATCTTAATAGCGTAGTAAGACGCTTTACTGGCCATAACTTATTATTTTAAATAATTTCAAACATGCTTTTGACCTTAAAATGTTGTATTTAATAGTTAATATATACGTATGTTGATCTTTTGATCTTTAATAGGAAGTTAATCAAGTGAAAACAATAATCATAAAGTAAGGTTTCGCCCATGTGGTATGTCGATAAAAAGTGTCCTTCCTCAGGGTTCGAATTTTACCAAAATTGATTTAGCTATTGACTTGTTAATGTTCTTATGTGTTAAATTAATATCATTAAGGGAATCTGTTTTTACCCATACGCATAATTATTATATCTGGCTTTTATTAGCTGTATTACCATTTTGATATAGAGTTTTAAGGGGTCAATAACTTCTAATCATTTATCATATAAGTTGTATCAACTATCTCAAATTAAAATCAGTATCACGTATCCATTGACTAGACAACGCTAGGATAAAAACATGGACAAGATACGTAACTAGCAATGTACAGCCATGTAGTATTGTAAATATATTTAGGTCGTCTTCTAACAAAACCTACAGTCATTTAAATGTGACTTATTTATAATATTACCAAAAGTAAAGGTGGTGACCTCCGCTTGTATAACTTTCTCCCGGAGATAAAACGGGAGTCGAGGACGTGAACTCCGCACGACGCAATGCTTAGTGTAACACTGTACCGACAATGTAAAAAGTGATATTAGAGCAATAATTAATTAGCATTCAATACTAAAAGAAAAAATCGAAAGAGTTGACTGGCCTGTTGGTCTAGTGGTTAGTGACCCTGACTGCAGAACCGGACGTCGTGGGTTCGATTCTTGTTCGATGTTCAAAAATATGTGATCCACAAATAATTAGTCCAAGTCTGGGTGTTCTTTGTGTCAGTTGTTTTTATGTTTTTAATGTCCCCCGCGACGCAGGAAAAAATCCTAATTGATTGGAGTTGCCTTTTTAAAAAATAAAAGTTTTCGGTTATTGTTTTCCCGGGCAAATCTCAAGACTTTCAAAACGGATGCTAAAAACTTTTGGACGCTTAGAAAACTTCTTTGGCCTGATCCGGAGTCCTAGTTCCTGCTAGAGCAGTTTGTACATGCAAAGGCTCGCTTATAAAAAGCGGCTTTTAAGTTGAGCCTCATTTTTAATCGATTGAATTCAATTATTGAGAATCCATCATGGTCATTATCAACATCACCATAATCATCAAATCATTCTATAAAAATGTTTTTTTTTATACCAGAATGACATTTTCAATGTTTAGAATTTCTGATAAACATACTTATATTGAACAATATATTAATGTATTTAATACATTTTATAAGATAGATTTAAAAAATGATTGCTATTGGTTAGATACAAGCATATAATTTAAACATATAGGTATTTGTACCTTTTAAATATTACCCGCTAGGTCGCTGGTTCAAATACGGCTCGAAGGACCATAATATGTAGAGGCAAGGTCGGCCCTAGACTTGACCTTATTAGATCTTAATTTATTGTACTGGGTATAAAGTTATGTTATAAATAAAAGGCATTGCGTTGAATAGCGATATCAGCAAATGTGTTTTCAGTATAGCTTGCCTATACAATCATATATCCTTTTCAAATTCAGACATATACAGAAAAGAAAATTACATTAATTCCTAAGGTATATTAAAAGTGACCAGGTGGTATATATAGTCAATATAACGGTATACATTTTATACACGACTGTACGGAACAGAGTTAGATATGGCAAGTCATTACAAACCAGCGTGGGTGGCAAGATGCTATCTCTCTTAATGAAATAAAACTCTACTAAAAAAAAACATAATGCCTGCCATGTACTTGTAAATACTACTAGGCAACTGCCAACCTAATTTTAACACAAATTAATCCTTTTTCCTAAAGAAATAAAGCTCCACTTCCTATCACACATTCATTTTAAACGCATTGTGTTACAAGTAAATCACCAATATAGTTTTACCGTTACCTAAACAGATTAGCGACGTATGACATAGGGAATAGGGATATTATTTGCTTGTCGCGACAGTACTAAATATCCTGGTATTTATTGTTACTATTATACTCTGGATGAGTAATGAAAAATACTTTTATCAGTCACAAATACGGGTTTACCGAAGTCTTACGCAACCGACGGTATTCCCATAGATGATAAGAATAGGCGCGATTTCCCTTGTTTGATATATATATTTCAACCTGGACAAACAGGATACTTATACGCATGATTATAGAAATATCGGATTTAGATCAATCATTAAATATAAAATAACATTTAATATAATAATTGTTTACGTTACATCATAACAGATATTTGTTATATCATTGTTATGAAAATCATCGTTTTAAATATCGGCACTAATTATATTATTATTGGCAGCTCATATTACAAAAAAAAAAACAGCTGAAATGTTGCTATTTGAATTAGGAAAACTATAGTTATATATGTTTTATACGTTATAAATTCGGAAAGTCATCTATGTTGGATAATTTACAAAACAGGACAATAACAATATTAATCAATTGTTTCAACAATTTCAATAAATTACTTTTGTCGTCCATTACTTTTTTTATCATTATACCTACCTATTATATCTTTAAAATCAACTTTCATTTACTTACAAAATAAACAATTGCTGCTGCTTTTTATTCTTCGAACTTGATAACATTCGAATTTCAAAACATATTTTTACTTTTAGCGCTTTAAAGGATATGAAATTATCCTCAATCGGTAGATGACTATGCTTAAATTCGATTATTTCACAATGTAGGGCAATAATATGACTTAAGTTAGTTGAAAATTATTGTATTGTTTTAATTTATTTTGTAGTAGTAAATTAAAACTTAAAGGTACTTATTAAACGTTACTAAGGCGTGACGTCGTGCCTACAAATTTCATACAAAAATGTACAGACGCTACCGTTTTAAAGTTTATCAAAAATATGCACATTTGACTTATCAGTCATTTAGTGTTATACAGTTTTTTTTATTATACAAACTCAATCAAAATCGCACTTGCAAAATTAAAGCCCCACGATCGTGGACACAAGTAAGCGAGTAATAAAACATAGTTTATAAATCAATAAGGCCGTCTATTATCATTACTTATTTTATTAATATTATTAGATGATATTCTGTATCCAATTTAAGGAAAACAAACAACAAAGTAGTATATCAAATTGATTATATATTAACAATATTTTACTAAATGATATAACCGCTTAATTAAAAGAACCAATTAGAGCTGAATCATTATTATTACAATATATAAATATTAACAAATAATAAGAGATCGCCTTGGTGGTTAAATTAGGTTTTGAATATTGTATTTTATTTAATTGACTCGGATAACTTGATCTGTCGAATTGTGTTTCTACTTCCGTACATGACAGGTTAATTATACGTATGTAATAAAATGTACATAATTCATCAATAAGTAGGCAGTACTAGCAGAAAATCAAAAGAAAATCGGTCGACAAGCACAAGTAAATATGTAATTTTTTTTTTTTTTTTTTTTTTTTATGCGATAGGGGGCAAACGAGCAGACGGGTCACCTGATGGTAAGTGACTACCGCCGCCCATGGACACCCGCAACTCAAGAGTCACAAGTGCGTTGCCGGCCTTTTAGGTAGAGGTACGCTCTCTTCTTGAAGGTTTGAAGGTCGTATCGGTTCGGAAATACGGCAGGCGACAATTTGTTCCATAAGCTGGTTGTGCGAGGCAAAAAGCTTCTCGAGAAGCGCACAGTGGTGGAGTGCCAATCGTCCAGGTGATGGGGATGGATATTTTGTCGCGTAGGACGATGGCGGAAACCAGCAGCCGGTATAAGTCCGAACAATTCCTCTGAACACTCCCCATGATACAAGCGATAGAGGATGCAGAGTGAAGATACATCTCTACGCAACGCCAAGGTGTCAAGTCGATCAGAAATATCTTGGCAGTCGATGATGCGAGTCGCTCTCCGTTGAATGCGGTCAAGAGGCAGAAGTTGGTACTGGGGTGCACCTGCATAGAGATGAGAACAGTATTCCATGTGCGGCCGAACCTGCGCCTTATAAAGTTGCAGGCGGTGGGCCGGAGTAAAATACTGTCTCGATCTGTTTAGCACACCAAGCTTCTTCGAGGCTAATATGGCCTTACTCTCTAAGTGACCGCGAAACTGGACTTCGCTTGATATATCGACGCCAAGGATTCCGATACTGGCTGATGCAGTTAGGGAAGTGCTCTCAAATTGAGGTGATACGACCAATGGCATCTTTTTAGCGGTGAACGCGCAAACCTGTGTCTTCGTGGGGTTAAATTGGACTAGGTTAAGTCGACCCCAATCTGAAACTTTTGATAAAGAAGTTTCGATTTCAGACACAAGTTTGGATCGGCTTTCGATGACGTTTACCCGAGAAATGTTAGCGCGGCCGGTGTAAAGGGCATCACTCGTGCTATCGTCTGCATAGCAATGGATGCTGCTAATCTGCAGCATGTCGTTGATATGCAGAAGAAACAGCGTGGGTGATAGCACACAGCCTTGTGGGACACCAGAATTAACAGACTTGGAGTCGGAGCATGCACCGTCAACAACGACCTTGATGCTTCTGTCTGTAAGAAAACTGGTGAGCCAATTGCACAGTTTCTCGGGAAGCCCATAGGAAGGAAGCTTCGCAAGGAGCGCTTTGTGCCAGACCCGATCGAAGGCCTTCGCCACGTCCAAACTAACGGCCAACGCTTCCCCCTTGGTCTCGATCGCCTGTGCCCACCGGTGAGTCAAGTATACGAGAAGATCACCAGCTGAACGACCCTGACGGAAGCCGTATTGTCGATCATTGAGGAGCTGGTGGTCTTCTAAGTACCGGAGGAGCTGGCAGTTAACAATGGATTCCATTATCTTGGAGAACAAGGAGGTGATGGCTATGGGTCTGTAGTTGGACGGATCCGAGCGATCTCCTTTTTTAGATTTTAGGTGCACTAGAGCTGTCTTCCATGAGTTCGGGACTACGCCAAGAGAGTAGGAAAGCCGATAAAGGCGCGTTAAAACCGGTGCTAACTCTGGAGCACACGTCTTCAGCACGATAGGAGAGATTCTATCGGGCCCACTCGACTTATGAACGTCGAGGGAAAGAAGCGCTTTACGCACTGCCCTTTGTGTAAACCGGACTTCCGGCATGCGGGTCTCGCACTGCGGTATGGTCGGCGGTGCGTTTCCCCCGTCGTCCAGGGTCGAGTTGGACGCAAAGAGTTTGCCCAGAAGATCGGCTTTTTCTTTAGCGTCGTGGGCCAACGAATTATCTCCTATGCGCAGAGGTGGAAGGGATGGCTTACAAAAGTTCCCCTGGACAGCTTTGGCAAGAGACCAGAATGATTATAATTGAATTCTTAACCGTTTTTGCTTTTCTGCATATACGAAGGCCTTAATTTATGATATAAAAGGGGTCTTTAATAGTAAAAGGATGTGTTTAGCTGCCCATATACCATATCGATACACAGGATCGCTGATTTTTATCTATAGGCTATTGACACCTCACTACAATGCCTCTAATAATAAAAAAAACAATTTCAATAACATAAAGCTTCCTGTACATATTCAAATCATAACAGGCATTACTCACTTATGTTACGACTGACTCAAGCATCAAATAAGGCTGCCATTTAATTAAGTCCACTAAGTATGTACAGCCTGGCGTTGTGATACAAGGATGTCATTATCGCAGTGTGGAGCCTCCTTAAATGGTACGCAATTTAGCCAATTAACGATTGGCCAAGGTCAGGTTATTGAGAAAACGTGGTGTAACGCTGCTGCTTAAGTAATAAGGTTATGCGTCCCGGGGCATAGAGCTTAGCATAATATTTTTTTCTTTGTTATTTTAAGGAATTATTTTAAAGAATAACTGATTAAAGAAAACTGCAACTATTAGGTTACAGATGATCCATCCCCTTCTTCGTGTTACAAATACATTTTTTTAGCTTTAAATCATGCAACTTTTTTAAACTATTATATGTTAGTAAGTTTCCAAAATTTGAAATGAATAGGCACAGATAATCTTAAAACACTCGGTGCTGCCAGCTGTCAATATAAGCTGCCGAATTGTCTATTACAATTGTTCAATATTGTTTAAATCGCGATCCAAATTATCTGTTGTCCAAGGCTACGTAAACACAAAGTAGTCCCGTCAGCTTCTAAAATTAATGGACGGGAAAACAATTTGTCATTGCTGGTCTGTTGTTATTGTGTTTAGAGCTTGAGGAATTATTCACGGTTTATGTAGGGACCAGGAAATAAAGTCCTATTCTTAGATGTGGTTTTAGTATTCTTAAATTAGTTTCTTTACTGTAAGTAGAGTTTTTAGTTTATTTATTAATACATTCTTTTATTTTAAAGGGAATCCCCCTTTAAAATAAAAGAATGAGTGACTTATAATAAGAACAACAGCATTCTTCTCTTATTCATTCTCTATCGCTTGTTTCATGGGGAGTGTTCAAAGTAATTGTTCGGACGTATACGGGCCGCAGGTTTCCGCCATCGTCCTACGGGACAAAATTTCCCCAACACCTGGATTATTGGCACCCACCACTGTGCGCTTCTCCAGAAGCTTTATGCCTCGCACAATCAGCCTATGGAACAAATTGTCGCCTGCGGTGCTTCCGTTTCAAAACTTCAAGCAAAGACCGTACTCTTACCTAAAAGGCTAAAAACGCACTTGTGACTCTTGAGTTGCGGGTGTCCATGGGCGGCGGTAGTCACTTACCATCAGGTGACCCGCTTGCTCGTTTGCCCTCTGTCCCATAAAAAAGTGCGACCCTGACTTTCTTGAGATATTGATTAATCTTCTTAATACGTTTGTAAAAGCAATTATTTCCTAAAGCACACGAATTATTAAAATAATGGAAAATGCGTATCAATTGTGTTTGTTATTTGAGGTACGTTCCGAATGAATTGTTGCGATCGTGGTATGGTCAGGTAGACTTAAGTCTAAGAGTTGTAGGGTAAATACTTTCTTGTAGAGATGGCCCCAGGATAATAATCGTACCTCTAAGCTACAAACGATTAGAGGGTTAACTAGAGTTACTGAGAGAAAGGTTTTTTTTTACTCGACCCTGCTAGTTATCAAAACTGGGCACAAGTATCGATAACCGTTTACAATCACGCGTAATTTATGTATTGTACTTAACAAACCTTCTTGTAAAAATTATAGAGATATTTATTTCTCACAATACGATTCCTTCGACAATTTACGACACAGGATTAAAAAAATAATAATTCAATTCGGCTCTGTGCTTGGACTTGTAAACTAAATAACACAGGCTTCCTCCATTTAATTCACATTTGCCAGACACAAAAATATTAAACACATCAAGATTAATATTACCAACGACAAGAGCCGTATTTAGAAGAGTGTAAAAACTTGTCTCTGACCAAATATGGCGTCTGAACAAGATTACACCGAAAACGTTAGTTGTGGTGGGAAACTTCAGCGATATGCCTGTTCGGATATAGTTTTAATTATTAACTTACATTAGGAGTGAAAGGTAAACTACCAAAGTAGGTAGTTATACTATTTGGTGAGCTCTATGTAAATAAACCTTAAAGAGCTATTGTCTATTTTCTTATGACACTTTTTTTTATGCGATAAGTGATGGTGGTCATCAGTTTACCAAACTACTCAAGTAGTAGGGTTATATTACTGTATGTATATATGATGTTTGTCACACCCCAGAACCTAAATGGCATGATGGATTTCGACTTTCGATTTCGTATTGAAAGTGAGTTAATTAGACAGTTGGGTTTAATTTTAATTGTCAATTTTACTTGTTTATGGAATCTCTATGGAAGTTACTATTCTACCAAATATTGTTCTAACAGATATTTACCTTTACAATGTGTAGTAAAGTTTTTTGTCAATTAAAGCAGGTAATTCTAGTCTTAACAAAAATCTATATTCTAGATTTAAAGATTCACTCTGATAGCCGACCATAGACTAGACGTATTCATACCATGGCAAATTCCTCGAACATCGTCGTCAAACACACACGGAATAACACAAAACTCTTCTAGGAAACTCGAACAAAAAGAATCACCGACTAGTGTATTAGCATTCTAGTCGTGTCAGCCATAATAATACAATTAATTCAGTTTGTCACATCTGATATCGAAGTACCAACTATTATATTTGCGGTTTAAGGGAGTCTTATCATCTACACAATAAGGGCTATTTTGACGTAAACGGGCAGTGAAAAATTAAATGTATATAACTATAAAGAAAATCTTAAAAGGTGCAGTCGATACGGGAGGCAGACCTTTGGGAAATTGGTACCTACACATTAATGATTTCCTCCTTCGTAAGTAATTATTGTTTTTCTTGCACGTGTATAACAGTTTGTATGAACGTTTCACGACTGACACCACCTTAAAAAAATATTTTTAAAATTAATAAAATGGATAATATACATTCTAATAAACAATTCTTATCGAATCTAGTCTTCAATACCTGCCTATATATCGAATTGCAATAGTCTTTCGTTTGTTGTGTCCGAGATTTATAATCAAGATTTTTTATGTTATTATTTAATGAGTGAGATACGTTATAACCATATCAACATACGTAGCTTAGTACAGCAATATAAGTAAAAGGCTGTACATTCGCAAATTCAAGTGACAAGGCGATGAGGTCACATCACCATTTTTGATAAACTCAAATGTTACAACTAGCCTCGGTCAATCAAACTTTAAAGCAATTAATACGTGTTTGCCGTTTTATTTATGTATCTGTTAAAAAAAAAACAATGATCTAATAAATAGAGTTGTTTTCTTCTTCTTCTTTTCCTCAGTCTTGCACTCTTGTCAGAGAGGTCGTGGTTCTTAGATGCATAGCCATGAAGGGACTTCAGTTCGGATTCCTACTCTTGTGACTTTCCATCACTTGGCATACGAGAGCATGTCACCGGAGATGATTAGGTCACTGTTTTTGTAAGATCTGTATTTTAAGTATGCGTTAAGAAAACGGGAAATACTTTCAGAAAGTAATTAATTTAAAATACATTTCAAACCGTTTTAGTTTTAAATCGTTTTAATTTTGTAATTGTTGTGTCCCGTTGCACATAGTATATACTTGATATAATGCAAACCACTGTTACATTGAAGGTTAAAATGAAGAACATTAATGTGGAAAATAACATAGAACACCGGTGACAGTGTGCTTTCACCTTGGGCATGTCTCTCTAAATACCTATTGAATAGTTTTCTACCTCACTTACTATCCCAATCAGCGCATAGCTTTTGTTAATAGGCGAGGTAACTAAAAATGTATCTCTGGACGCGACAGAGCTTCATAGATAAAAAGTAATATCGCACTTCTGCTAATAGGTCTGACATGTAGAGCTTGTCGTTTTCATTGTAACCTCAGATGACGTATGATGACTTTAAATTCAAAAATCAACTGCCATTTTTAGTCCGAACTTTGTCAAAGCAATACAAACTCAGTATTAATGTCTTAAAAAAACAACATGTCAAAATATTTAAACCATAGATATACTAGGTGTAACAAGGCGTCATTCAATTAGGAGTATATAATTACTGAAACAACTAGCTTTGCACCATTGAACCCACGCTACGTATAATAGACTCGTTACTTACGAGTATCACCTGTTATTTAAGTAAATTAATATGGTATGGCCTCCACACACTGCTACTTACGAAATACTTAAATGAAGATATAGATTATCTATAGAAACATACTGAATATAAAAAGTTTAGAGTTTAGCTGAAAAGATAGTCAACGACGCCCATAATAATACTGTCATTACAAAAATACTTTTTACTTTTTACTCAACTTCTCTACAGACAGTGTGGCTAATATTTTTCGGATTCACGTACGTAGGTGAGCTTCACTATTCCGTTCCTGTTATTTTTTAAATAAATATACTATGCCATTTTCAGTGGTAGAGCCATGCTTAGGCACGAATGGGCCGGCTCGACCGGTGCGATATCACGGCCTCACAGAAAACCGGTTGTGAAGTAACGCTTGCGTTGCATTTCCCCGAATTGAATGAGGTTTTCGGAGAGACAATAATATATACATATATATATCGTCTGTCCCCCTATAGTATAAAAAAAAAATGTAGCGTAGCAAAATAGTTAAACAAGCGTCCTGAAGCAGAATCCATCTCCTACGCAAGAAAGTGTTTTACGTTTTTTCTTTATTATTTGTTGTACTAGTACTACTAGTGTGTTATGTTATACTAGTTCGAATGTATGATGTTTCTTCGTCTTGCTCTACAGCCTTGACGGATTGCCTATTTCTACATGTGATGATTATTTGATAGGCCTTATTAGTGGGAACGAAATAGGGTATACCGTACACTTCCAAAACACAATGAGCAAAAAATATTTAATATTTTACTTCTTAAATGTAATGTAAAATTATAAACTGAACGCTTTAAAACCGTCGACATTTGAAATGAATTATCAACTTCGTTTCTGCAGTTGAATAACAGGACAAGTTAAATCATCTGCGTTCATTATTAGAAAGTTATGCCTAATTTATAGGTTAGAAACAGCTCGAAGGGATTGTAATTAATTTGTAATACGGAAGACGAAATTAACTGCGCATTTCTGCAATACGTTTATCTGTGGGCGGAGAGTTTAGCGAATAGTTAGCCATAGGTACCTACAAGAGAATGAAATGAAAATTAACTATTAGATGAGGTAATAAAATAAACGCCTTACAAATTCAAAAACACTTGTTCAAAATTTAAAATTGTACATCTGGGTAGCTACTAGGTACCATTTATATCAATATGGAAGAATAAAGCTTTAGTGACTTAAAAAGTTTTGAATCTTTCCAATACCGCGTTCAGCAATATGATTCATTTTACAATTTCACTACGAGTGCCAAGAACATTATAATCTAATACGATCGCACCGTGCCTTATCGTTTCAACTTAATGCAAATTCGAATATTCGAAATTTAAAACCTCAAAGTGCTGCACACGCGCCGCGAACATGACTCACACACGCAATAGGGTCACGACACTTGGTCCTACTATAGTTAACTATAGTTAGTATGGTTTGTGTAACTATATAAATGCCGCTTACCAAGTTTTGATTACGTTTTGTACGTTATGGTAATATAATTTTGATAGTTATATTTACAAAAATACATATTTTTTTATACTCTAGGGGACAGACAAACAGACGGAACACCTAATGGTAAGTGACAACATCCGTCCATGGACCATGGGACGATGAGGGGAGGGGAAAGAAGAGAGGGGATGAGGCAAAGGGAAAGAAGGGAGACGAGATGAGGGAATTTGAAAGAGGAGAGGGGGAGTTGGGTCTTCGGAAACTTCACTTCGGGGAAATGCAACGCAAGTTTTGCTTCACAACCTCTGTTCTGTAAGGCCCTGGTTTCGGATGGCTCTACTACTATTTACTTTCTTTAATACACATAGATATTATCCTAACAATATCTAGTACCATTTATGCTTGATTATCCAAAAATGTACCACATATTCTAATTCCTGCATAGTATTAAATGGTGATTTTTTATAGAATTTTTAAGTGTCAGGCAACAAACAACAAATAAATCTTCATTATGGTTATCATAGCAAATTTTCTTAGTTTGAAATAAATACCAGTTCAATTAAGAAGTTATTGAATACGTATAAAACTTTCTAATAAATTATCAGAGAGGTAATATATTTTATGTTCTAAATAAGAGGTTATTAATTCAAAAGGGTGAAGAATCTCCTTTCGAGATGGCTTATTCTCATGATTTTTTCATTCGGATTTATCATTTCACATTTTAACTAAACTATTAACAGTAGCTACGCTACCACATACAGATAGACAGACAGACATTTACGTACAACGACGTCATAAATTTTCAGTTCAGTCGCAACGGTGTAATTAAACACGCATTTAATTATATATAATCTTAAATAATAGTTTTATTTTAGTCATCACTGTCAATTTGACAGTTCAAATATCAAGACGTGTCAATCACGGTAGTCGCCTACGCCCGCTAGGTAGGATCGAGAGGCGAATACATTATGTTATTGTAAGTAGGCGAACGTATATACCGACGACAAATTGAAATTACGAATTAATCGATACTAAACTATCAAGAAGTCGGCAGATATTAATATTGTTTGATTTACATAATTTACATTGTAATTACTTTGAAGAATCCATAAATCTATATATTGGTTAATACCAGCAATTGCTAAAGGAAAATACTAGGCTAGGCTACTAGAAAACCACTTTTTTAACCATGACATACATCATGTTTTACTGTTACCATAGTTACAGTAAGTGACCATATTGATCTTATAGACATATGTATATAGGTGAGATATAATTTAGTATCAAACTTTTTTGGCAAATGTGGGTGTTAAATACACCTCTGCCTACGCCTTAGGGGATACAGGCGTAAGAGTATGTATGTGTGTATATAATTTTTGATGGTAGATAATTCACGAGCCTATTTCAGCATCTTTTAAAGGGCACTTTTGAAGCTATTCAAGGAAGGGCTTAATTTCTTCTAATTTTGTAGAATCGAAAAGATATTTAACTAGACATTCATAACTATCATCTAAAAACATAATGTCTATATACTAAAACTATGTATGTATATTACTACTACTAAGTATGTATATTAAACTTAATTATAATGCAACAGAGATTTAAATTAAATTAAATGCAGTAGTCGAAAAAAAGAAATGGAAATTGCCAATTTCCTACTACGCAATAAAGTTCAATGTAGTTTGCAGTGCTATATATTGTAACGTGTAACTTAATTATTATATTTGAAATATTACCATGAACATACTTAGATATTGAAATGTTGTAAAGTGTTTCGTGATGCTGACTGTTAAGGGCTTCTGGGTATAATTCCCACCTATGACAAATGATTTTGTGATGAGCATGGTCATTTATGTCTGTCTATAATACTATACGCATATATTTAGATATATATGATTATAGTATGTTTATCAGCAGTCTGGTTACTACAGTACGATTTCTGCTTAGTTATAGATCAGATGGCCGTGTTACAAACAATTATCTTAGCTGTTTAAAGTTCAGCAATCTTCAAACTGAAAACATTAAGAAGAATCAGAATGGAATCATTTTTTGTTCATAGATTTAAAGCTTAGATAAATACTTAGTTCGAATTACCAATTACTACCTGGTACTTAGAAACAAGTATTTTATTTAATACTCGTTGCCCGTCCCAGCTTCGTACGGTACACGACCTAAATCTGTCAATGTATTGTCAAAATGTTTAAGGTCTGCCCCACTGTCTTCTGTCTCACTCACTCACTCAGTTTTCATAGTAAAAGATTTTATATACTTTTCCGTACGATTTTTATTCTTGTATACAAACCTTGGCCCGAAAATAACAAACACAATCAAATAAATATTATCCAATTCGTTGCAGACTATCAGATCAAATCAGTTTTCACGTAATGTGTTTTTTTTTTCGGATTATTCATAGTAATAAAGATGTTACGATGAGAGTTTCTGTAATCAGTTTTGATGAGCGCATCTTTTACAACAACAAATTAATATTTACTGTCTAAGTCAAACATGGTTGATACTTGATGGTGTTTGTCACATGAAACCATATTTTCAAAGTTGTAAGAAGCCACGGAGTAGTAAAATTCGTACATGTCATTAATTTGTGAGATATACTAGTATCTAAATACCTATATATATGTATATAGTTATGTACTTTAGCATTCTCTTATAAGGTTTATTATTATAACTAGCCATTTCAAGTAGTTTTACGATAGTTTAGTATCATTGCTCCGCTTTAAGTAGTCGTAGCGTGATATTCTATAGTATATGTTACTTAACTTACTCATTCGTTTAAACTTGGTATTTCCTTCAAGAAGTATTTACATAGTAGGTAAGTATGTTATTCTGAAAATGTTTCAACATTTCTAAAAAATGCGTTACTTACTATATTTTTATATTCCATTTTTAATTCAACACAGACTTAGGAAAGCGTGGGAAGCAATAAAAAGTTTACTTGGTGAAGTGGAGAAACTTGCGAAAATCATAAAAGCAATGTTGAATTTCCGCGATCTCGGCAAACTAACTTGAAACTACAATTGACAGCTGTCATTTTCGCCTAAATGCGAAAGGCCAGTTGACGTTTTGCCTCAGGCTCGAAATACACATAGCTTGTGTAGTCTAAGGGGAGATTATTTATGTCAAATTCGAAAAACATGCGTGTAACCAGTTATATGAATCAAACTATCCCGTTTTTGTTGCATATGTAAAAATATATGTCTAAAGCAAATACGGTATTAAACATATATGGCGGATTAGAACGAAAAAAGGAAAGTGTTATTTATGGTTTTAATCGTTTTTAGGGAACACAACGAGTTAACAATGAGGAAGTACTACAGACAATATACTCAAAGCAAATTCCCACCGTAATTCTAGACAAATTAAGTCATTTGTTTTACTCTTGTTTCAGAATATTGTTTTTTCGTCTAAATAAAATTATTATAGAGGAGAATGAAGTTTATTAAATGAATGAGTGTTGACATGTGGTAGGTGTTTACAAAGGATTCAGATACAAGTCGTTGTAGACTGGTCGTGACCTAGTACTGGCAAGTGGCAACAAGTAGGTTGCGATATCTTGTTTATAACACTTATAGCAAACGATTATATGGATTCAAATGATAAAGGTTTAGCGATTGACTACGATTTATAGCAAGGCATGGAAATCATTAATAATAGCTACTATTGAATATCTTATAAGACCAATCAAGACAAAGAAGTGCATCAAAGAATAAAACAGAAAATTGAAAAATGAAGCAAGCGGTGTGTGGTCTAGAGTCTAGACGGTAGAATTATACATTACAAGTTGACAATTTGTAAGTTATTTGCTTAGTTTGTTTACAATGAAAATTACATGCAAGTTAATGGCCTGGCTCACGTACCAGACATGAGTCAAACGTTATAAAATCACTAATATCCAGACAAGCCATAGTCGCACAATCGAGAACTTATCGATTCATCGTTTGTCCTGCGTCGCGTGCCAAACCGATGCTATTCGCGAAGGCATACGATTAATTTATTTATTGAAATCAATACTAATATCTGCCAAGACAATGGCCCCAAATGAAAAAGCGTACACACATATGGCATGTTGGAATGCTAAACGAAGCGGCGTCATTTATTCAATACGCCATTTTGCATTCGATTTTGAGGTTATTAGATGCAATCGGAATGCGTGCGGCCATGTTTGAATCGGTTCGACTATATTCGGTCGAGTTCGGCTCCTGTCGGCATTTATGGTGACAATTGACGTATGTAATGGCGATGTCATAGATTTCTGGGAAGATATGAGTGTAATTAAATTCATAGGGAAATGCTATTGAAAGAATGCCGAAATGTTATTCCATATTTGGACTATTTTATTTTGTTTTTATGTACGTTTGTGTCATCGAACGTAGTGTATTTATAAACACTAATATAATAGTTTCGCTTAGTAATTGTACTATACGTCAGGTATGTTTTTAAGAACGTAGTTTAGATTTTCTATTATAGAAACATTCGTACGTTTTTGGTATACATTTAAAACGTATTTGGTTGACATAACAATATATAGTACCTATTCACTGCTTGAGGAGTTTCTACAATATTCGTAATTTAACTTGATTCATTACTCCTACATTTATTATACATTTTGCTGCGATTACAAGTAGTATAATATAAAATTGCTTATAGCGTTTGGTAGAATTGAATCAGTAGTTTAAGATGACTATACCAGGCCCTGTATAGATTCACTTAACACACACAAACTTTTTTTTTATATTGGTAGGGATAGGGACAGTCCGACAGTATATATGTATGTACATGTAATGACTAGATTCAGACATCTTTAACAGTCATCCGAACCTGAACTAAACAGAGCTTGTATAATGGTACCCAGACTTCTGATGAACATACTTATAAATAAGTAAATACATCACTATTATAGACAAATCACACAGAACAAATGATCGTTTCTCCTTAGAAATTGTTATCTTCATTATCATCCTTTCACTTGACCGACAGGTCAGTCATATACAGAAACATATTAGTAAAAATGGTCTGCTCCTCGTCATAAAGCAGTATTTACACTCAAACATGAGTACGTTTGTATTTAAATAAGCTGGTCTGTCGTCTACCTACAGCAGTGCGGTTGCTCATGCCGCTGAGTCACGTCCGCACGCAGACAGGATTTTCCTACTGCTTTTTATGATATCCTGGTACATCCATGTTTATAATATCAAGTTAGTTAATTATAAATAAGAAATTATACTAGTGATTTCGTTACCTGAAACCTACTTCGCCAATAATTCAATTCTTTTATTCCTCCTGTCTTGTTGGTGTTCATTTCGAGAACTACATTTATAATATCTCCTAAGGATACTGCTCCAGTTAAGACTCTATATGCGAACCTCTGTGATGTCAAGTCGAACTATTCGCCCATTTAGTGTTGCTCTAGAAAATTCGCAGTGTATATTAGCAGTGTATATTAATCGATCATTCTATAATTAATCGTCTATAGCAGTTTAATTACCGTCAACAACGAAACGCACTCGAGCTGATCATGTTGTTTATCTCGATAGCTCTACTTAATTACTAATTGCTTAGACTATAGCAATTTACGGTGACCATCACTTCCTTTTACGTCATTGTCTTTGGTGTTTTGAAACGTTAGGAATAAAACTTACGAAACTGATTCCCTTCTTACCCTACACTACCCTACACTGCCTACGTACAAACACTGGTCATCCCTTAACTCAGTCTATAAGACTATATAATTAATTAGTAATGAGCTATAAATTTTCTTAATTTAAGTAAAAACCTTTGGAAATATTATAACACTCATACATACATACACTCTCATTCATTCTCATTTTGCGATGTAGGCAAAAAACCGTAAAACGAGAATAATATCAACATCATTATTACATATCAGATATTATTATGTTTTTACGTAAATACGTTAATTATTCTGATAAGTAATTGTTGTTTCAAACGCTCGTATGTAGGTACGCAAAGTTTTTTGACATGTTGGATACATTAAGCGTACATATCTCTTAATGGTCAGAAACTCAGCAGTATTTATTTCAACTTTTAATATTATATATAAATATAATTATAAAATTTAATTTTTGTATACGAAACACAAATTTTAACGAACTTCATTACTAACCATCAAACCACAAAAACTGAATTTAAACAAGTATATATACATATATATACATTTTTCCTCCATAAACACTATATTATCGGCTCTGCAATTTTCAGAGCAAACTCTACAAACATAAACAAGTCGATCCATATTCATAGAGCCTCGGACATTCACAGCCACTGCAGCTTGGACACCGCCTCTCTGTCGCTTTGTACTCGCCGCCGACCGGCTGGCCAATCCCGTCGCGATCCACCGACCAATGGCCGAGGTGCGTCTGCGCAAGAATTAAACCATTTAAACTGTTCATTGATAGGGTTGCAGCTTTCGGCCGTTAAATAGTCGAAAGTGTTCGTTTTTTAAACGTCGGTGTTGATGAATGAAGCATCTCATTGTTTTGGTTTATCAAGTGCGCAAAGCAAATTTTAGTTAAATATGTATCTTTCTTATATTATCTTTCTCTGTTTAATATCAAAATCAATAACTCTCAAATATGTATTGCGTTCATTCACGCAGCCATTCTTTTATATAGGATAAGATAAATAAACCGTTACGTAAAAAATATATTCATATATTGTCTTAAGGCGATTATTAGATCCTAGAAAGCTAGGAAGTTTTTAGGATATCGACATCACTACTACTAATATAAGGTACCTATTACTTTTAATAATGTACTATAATGTAGGTGACAAATGTCAATTTTAATAAAAAAAAAATATTACGAGTTTATGGGCAACGTGTATATTGTCACATCTGACGTGAGTGTATGTCAGTCATAGCATTCATGACGTACTTAGACCTTCTTCTTGGAATTATTTAGTAAGTTAGCAGGAAAAAATATTTAATTATTTAGTACGTCCAACAATTGAATGGAGTCTTTTAGAGAAGGAAGTTCCTGAATAATTGGGAGTTTCATAAATGCTAGGTATTCGATACTGTATAGTCGAATACATGTCAAAAGGGCTACATTTCTCTATACTTACTATCTTCATATTTTTTATTCATAAGGTAAATTCGTATTCGAAAACCAGTGTAACAAATTATAGCTTTAAAGCTATAAATATACCCACATATCAATAAAGTACGAAACGGTTGGTACTAATTACATATTCTAACATTTAAATTTATAGATTCTGAATTTGAAATAACCACACTCAATAAAACTTACCACAAATTCGATTCTACAGATACAATTTCCAATTCTCAGCCCTACATGAATCAGAGTCGTTTCTCGATAGGATCGCGTTTTGTCTCCGAATGTCGTGCGATTCATCGATATCGCGGAACTTTGACTTGGCCGACACTAATTGTGTCCCCTATCGATAAAACGAAAAACGGATCACAGATAATGCAAATTAGATTTACTTTTTAATTTTATTTGTTGTTTGTTGTCGTGTTAATAATTTTATTTTCTTGTTTGAGAAAGAAATCTCCTGTAGATTTTATCTTTATATTGAAGGTAATACATTAGCAATTCGACTCATCAATATATTTTATTTTTAGCCATTTACTGGTGGATTAAATAAATTCAAGTAAGTACATTATTAACTTTAACTATACCGTAATTTTAAAATAAATGTCAAACTGTATGTTGAATGCGTTAACAATATCCTAGTTCTGCATAGAATTTCGTTTTAAGTATTTTTTCTTGCAGAAATATTTCCAATATTTAGGTATTTTTGTTATTCTCATTCAGTAGTGAGTTTAAAATTAATTTTAATTTTATTCCAACGCTTTTATAAACGTTACAACAAAATAAAAATTAATTTCATATGAATATTGATGTGAATTCATAATACCTAATATTGCCATACATATTGTTGTTAGGTTTTTTTTTCTATTGCATAAAACATTTATTACTTTAATATAGGTTGTTTTATACATTAATGTGAAGCTCATTCAAAATTATCTCAGCTGGCTTTAGTACAGTCTTTTAATTGTTCAGGCCAGTTGTCAATAGAAACACCCACTCACTCCATGGGAAAATTTTTCACTCCAAATTATTATTCAGAGCATGGCATGCTCTGTAAAAATGACCATATATCATAATCCAGCGGATTAAGATCGGGACTAGATGACGTCCAGTCTTTAGCTATCGCTACCGCTTAAGAAGTGGTTTTGATTTTAAAACTGCACAGATGGCGTAGCAGTTTAAGTGGTCACCTCGACACCATGCTGCCGCGCCGAGTGCTGTAGGTTCGATCCCCGCATGGAACAACGCTTTGTGGTTTGTGGTTTTTTACACAAAAAAAACCGGGGGTTGTAAAAACCCTATTCATTATTAAATTATCAGTTACATCATGACATCTTTTAAAATACGGGACATGGTTTAAGGCGCTGTATTAATATCAAGAGAAAAAATCTTTTGCTTGGGCAGGATTCTTTCTTCACTTCTTCACTGCTTTGACTCCGCCTTTTTTGTACGAATACTACGTGGACGCCCAGATCTTTTTCTGTTACAAAGAGATGTGTCATTGTACCTATCAATAGCCCGGTACACAAACATTCGAACAATACAAAGTGGATGGAGAGTTTCAAAAATTGTATTTGGCTTAATACCTACGTTGTGTAATGCCATCACAGAAAATACACCGGCATTTAACACCTATAGCTTTTTTTTTTGTGTGGAAACCCCCACGAAATATAGAAAACACTGTGAATATTCAAATAAGAATGACAGATTCTAAATTAAAATGTGGGTAATAATGTTTTTTTTTTTAATTATAACAATTTTTATGTCCAGTATATTAATTTGCATCAGCTTTTGTCTACAGCTAACACACACAGCTAACTTTTGTCGCGTTAGTTTTTTTTGCGCCTATCGAAATGAAGAAGCCCTAACTATCCCGGTCTTGGACAGTCCGTGTCATTCCACATTAATTTAATTGTTTACTGAATGCAAAGAACATAAGAAAATATATACATAGAAATAACTAAAAAAGATCCAAAACTTGAACACGTGACACGTAGGCTACCAATAAAATTCCATTTCGTTATGTAAATGACTTAACACCATTTCTCTTTACACACGAAGTCGCCTACGTACTAATATAATAATAAATTCTTCCGTACTTGGTAATAATATAAGTGTTGGTTTCCTGCTACGTCACGTTCGCTGCTTGAATTGCAAATGTGTTCGGATTCTACTCTGTGATGTTTGCGTGGGTGAAAAACATGGAGCGTTACGAAGTGGAACAAATTTACGGTAAAGGAGTTAAAGTTAAAGATAATGTAATTACATCGATCTCATTAACTTATTTTTGATTGAAAAGAGTAATCATTGCCCGCGAAGTTATTTTAAAATTCAACTTTATTTACCTCTGTGGTTGCAGTTGATTATAACCATAATATTAGTATAATAACATACGAATAAATGACTAATTTAGTAACATTCATTGCAAATCTTTGAATAAAAGTAATTTTAGTAATAACATAAAGTCAGCCACTAAAGTCGTTTAAACATAAACAGATTGACGATTAAAAAAAAAATATTTTTGATCGAAAAACCTGAAGAACTCCACCTCATGTGAATGTATCCCTTGTAAGGCACACTTCAGAGTTAACCTTTTATTTTACTTAATCAAAACTTTTAATCTTGTTGCAACTAATATATGTGCTTTTTTTTGTATATATAACCAGTTCTCTAAACTTGAGGGGGGAAACCCCCACGGGTCGTCACCTTACCGGGGCCGGTAAGATGGTAATTCGGACTCGATCCGACTAAAACCGCACAGTGTTCCATCATGGTCTTGTAGCCGAGACCTCAGGTATACCCTAGAAATACTAGCACCATATTATGGCCACTGCCTGTATAGTAACCAAGTGCTTATCACAACTTATTTAAATTTTCATTAGGTTTTAATTTTTCATTAACCTTTTACCCATTTTCATTTTTTTTTTTTTTTTTTTTTTTTTTTTTTTTTTTTATGCGATAGGGGGCAAACGAGCAGACGGGTCACCTGATGGTAAGTGACTACCGCCGCCCATGGACACCCGCAACTCAAGAGTCACAAGTGCGTTGCCGGCCTTTTAGGTAGAGGTACGCTCTCTTCTTGAAGGTTTGAAGGTCGTATCGGTTCGGAAATACGGCAGGCGACAATTTTTTCCATAAGCTGGTTGTGCGAGGCAAAAAGCTTCTCGAGAAGCGCACAGTGGTGGAGTGCCAATCGTCCAGGTGATGGGGATGGATATTTTGTCGCGTAGGACGATGGCGGAAACCAGCAGCCGGTATAAGTCCGAACAATTCCTCTGAACACTCCCCATGATACAAGCGATAGAGGATGCAGAGTGAAGATACATCTCTACGCAACGCCAAGGTGTCAAGTCGATCAGAAATATCTTGGCAGTCGATGATGCGAGTCGCTCTCCGTTGAATGCGGTCAAGAGGCAGAAGTTGGTACTGGGGTGCACCTGCATAGAGATGAGAACAGTATTCCATGTGCGGCCGAACCTGCGCCTTATAAAGTTGCAGGCGGTGGGCCGGAGTAAAATACTGTCTCGATCTGTTTAGCACACCAAGCTTCTTCGAGGCTAATATGGCCTTACTCTCTAAGTGACCGCGAAACTGGACTTCGCTTGATATATCGACGCCAAGGATTCCGATACTGGCTGATGCAGTTAGGGAAGTGCTCTCAAATTGAGGTGATACGACCAATGGCATCTTTTTAGCGGTGAACGCGCAAACCTGTGTCTTCGTGGGGTTAAATTGGACTAGGTTAAGTCGACCCCAATCTGAAACTTTTGATAAAGAAGTTTCGATTTCAGACACAAGTTTGGATCGGCTTTCGATGACGTTTACCCGAGAAATGTTAGCGCGGCCGGTGTAAAGGGCATCACTCGTGCTATCGTCTGCATAGCAATGGATGCTGCTAATCTGCAGCATGTCGTTGATATGCAGAAGAAACAGCGTGGGTGATAGCACACAGCCTTGTGGGACACCAGAATTAACAGACTTCGAGTCGGAGCATGCACCGTCAACAACGACCTTGATGCTTCTGTCTGTAAGAAAACTGGTGAGCCAATTGCACAGTTTCTCGGGAAGCCCATAGGAAGGAAGCTTCGCAAGGAGCGCTTTGTGCCAGACCCGATCGAAGGCCTTCGCCACGTCCAAACTAACGGCCAACGCTTCCCCCTTGGTCTCGATCGCCTGTGCCCACCGGTGAGTCAAGTATACGAGAAGATCACCAGCTGAACGACCCTGACGGAAGCCGTATTGTCGATCATTGAGGAGCTGGTGGTCTTCTAAGTACCGCCTGGTCTTTCATTAATGCCTCTCCTTTTAATACTGACATTTTCAATATTAATTAGTAAATGCAACTTGCTGTGTCGAAGTAGGTACAGCTGGCATTATTGTAATTACGTTTTTAAATAGAGATCTAGTTTTTCGAGGCATGTCCTCGATGACAAGTTAATTATAATCTTCTAGTGAAGTCATTTGTAAATTGTATCTAATTATTACTTGCATTTGTAATCACTTGTAATGTGGAGCGGTTGCAGTTTTCATTTTATTTGTTTTTATTATGTTAAGTGTAGAAACTTACAGAACAACAGCTAATAAACACATATACATATTAGCGGTTGAATTTAACTAGCAATATTTGACCCAAAAATTTGAAATTCACAAAATTTTGCCATCTTACCAAATAACCAAGACCGTACTTAAAATAATTATAAAATTACGAAAACGAAATTGTTTGAACTAAACATTTATACTTAGATATAAATTGATAAATAATTCAGACATTTTGAAACATACCTAAACCAAATTAGGAGGCAATCAATGGCACATATACATTCTTTCTTCGGCGAAATATTTTAAAGTCGCCATTTTTGGCATAGAAATTTCATAGTGGCAATGACACCTTGTTACATTTTGTCATGTTTGTAAGTTCTTAAAACATTCTTGTTGTATATTAAAGATAAGTATCGTGACTAAGATAGTATATTATAACTATTTGTTTATTATTTATTTAGCAGTAAAGCTTTTTTAAAAAAACAGATGTAATAAATAAAATAAATAAATAAGGAATAAATTCCTACATAATCTATCGAATTTACATTTTTAAACAGGAAGCCAACTTGCAAATAAAGTAGATTTTCATTTCTTAGCTATATGAAAACTGCTGCTAAATAAACGACTCTCTGAGAGACTTTTGAACTTATATGTATAGTAAGCACCTGAATGAAAATACTATATTACATGAATAACTACCAAACGTTAGTCCCACTAATGTAATAGCGAGCAAGCCTATTATCGTTAACCTACCTACCTTTGAAAATTAAAGAATGGAAAACTGGAAGTGTATTGAAAGGAAAAATACAGGAAAGAAGGAAAGTGATATTGTAAGCAATTGTTCGAGCAAGTGAGGGTTGTAGACTTGTTACTTGAGCTGACTATTTGTGGAAAGTGCGAGACCAAAAAAGCCATTACTGCATAAAAAGTGTGTACTCTGTGATTCTTAAGAATAACGTTACATAAAATAATCACATTTACGTACGCAGTCGTACGCAGTGTAATATTAATCTGTGGTAATACTAATAACATATGCGTGGTTGCCAGATGAAAAAAATACCGTTAGCGCGCGTGGGCCGAATGAATGGAGTTCGTACGATGATGTTCCGAACGCGTTTTTGTTCGAATATGTGATCTATTGTTGGTATTTAATTTTCGGTGTAATGTTTATTGACAGGTCGATTATTTAAACCAATCTCTTGATCGATACCTACATTAATATTAAATATCAATTTAATTTCTTTAAGACATATGTTTTTAAAGGTTATAATAAAAAAAAAACACGTAATTCAAAAATTGACAGTCGTCATCTTACCACTACGCTAGTGTTCCGAGTGTTGTGGGTTCGATCCCCATGCGGAACGACACCGTGTTAGCGTAAACATTAAATTGTTTTTCTGCGTCTGGTTGTTCTTGGTGTTCGTTATTTGAATATTTGTAAAGTCCCCCGCGATACAGGAATTAATCCAAGTGCCGGAGTTGATTTTTTTAAATAAAAGAACATAAATAAAAAAAGTAATGTATTTGATAAACATGTAAAATATTTGTGTTTAAATTATGGTCGTAGCGCCAAACTTCAGTTGCTTTACACACTTTTTTTTGCGTAACACGCTTGGAGAAAACTAATAGAAGTAAATGAACAAAAAACACACAGAGAACATACATTTTGTAACAACTCAAAAAAAAAAAACACACTCACACACACACATACACACACACACACACACACACACACACACGATAACATCGTATTTCATATTTTGGTATATACTAACTAAAAATACTTATTTTATTTAGGTAATAAGATATAATGTAGGAATTTTTAATTAAGTGCGCATGGCACCAACTTATATTTGAACTTAGGTTAAGTAAGTTTAATTATAGAGCTTCAAAATCCAAGAGTAATCAAGAGTTGTTCTTTGTTTAATCCTTATATAGTAGATAGACTTTGCCTTTAATATTCCAACATTGTCTTGTTTTCGGAAGTTTATTATTCAAGTTAAATATTAACTCGAATCGTCAATTTTATATTCTTTAACATAGACGCCAACAGAACTAACAGGGGGAGATCACAATATTTTATTTAAGAACCATCGCTTTTCTATATTTGGGTCTAACACTTACTGCTACTTATCTAAATCATTTATATATTCAAATAACATATTGCAGTAATAATTGAGCAAGACTTTGTCTGAGCGTTAGTTTAAAAGTCATTACAGAAGCAAACTCAAAACTCAAGAGTTTGAATTCGTTTTAAATTTTGACGTTTTAGAACCTTTATTGAAAAATTTATTTGTCAAGTCTTTTTAAGATTTGTCTTTTTAAAATAGGAAGAGAAATTAGAAGTCTCAGTTGTCACTTCGGATCGACACAAACGTCATTCTGACGTTTTGCAACTATGTCATTGTTCGCTAAATCGCCCAGCACATTTCCTTAATTGGATTGGAGAAATACTTTTATAATAAATTTAATTCTTAGGAATAGTTTTTTTTAAGCAGTTATTAGTTCAGCGCAGGAGTTTATATGGGGTTTGACTCAGGTTCAACTGTCGGTAGCAACTGTCTTCACTACAACAATAATATACATATTTTTTCTTTTTTACAGGTAAGTTTCCATTCACAAAATGTTCCTGTGGTTGTGTTTCTTTGGTATGTTGTTTATTTTATGTTGTTCTTTGGTATGGTATGTACATTTAGTGACAGTTATTATTTTGTAAAACCGTCATAGATATTGCAAGTCATTTAGTTGTCTTTATTATATGTTCTTAACAAACGTTCTTATACACGGGTACACATAAGCTGGCCAGAGTCTAGGAAAACGTGCAATTAAACTGCAAATACTTTTTTCATATTACATATTATTATTATTATATTATAACTACTATTAATAACCACTGTACAAAGTTAATCTTATCGTATTTTACTCTATTTTTTCTTTCTGATTTTATTTTCCTATAAAATTAAGAACACATATCTGCTAAAAATACTTGTGTAGTACCTATTTATTGTTTACAAGTGACCCAAGAACTTAGAATAAATCATTTTTACATTGACAACAATCATAAATTTTATAGAATCACCAATTATTCTAGAGACAAATAACGCAACAACTGATATTTATGTAAGATTATATCTAATTCTAGCGTGCTAGGGTCAAAAACGTAACTCAAATCACGGTCAAAACGCTTTGCCAATAAATTACAGGTCTTTGAGACTAAACCCTTCAAATGATGACGTCACTGAAGTTGTTATAAACCGATGTTTTTACTGATAGTAACAAGATATTTTTGTAATGAGACCTCTGCAATTGAACGCGTCAAGGTGAGACGAGAAATTAAAGTTCATTTAGATGGAGTTTCTAATAGCAATTCTCATGCTATCTCTTATTATTATTATTTATGAGGATATTGTTTTAACAAGCTTTAGGATAAAAACAAAATAAATGAGAATAGAAATGTACTATCTGCAAATGCTATAGTCATGAATTTCGATGTATGTATGCATCATTTCGTAAAATCGTCCATATTATGCATTTCATCTAAAAATATCCAGTGTTGCTACGTGAGCAACAACAATCAAAAAGGAAGGCTATTTGTAACATAGAATAGTTTACCTGTGGTCAACAATGTCGTTGTTTATATACTATATATCGAGACGAGGTACACATGTATGTACTAAATATCGAGACGAAAATATCCACTTGTCTGCATTTTTAAAGTTTGTTTCAAATAGTGAACCTACATTAATGTTTATTTACACACTCGTACTATAAATTTAAACAGTTATCAGAACCAGACCGACCTCCTAACAATTATTTACTACTCTTTATAACAATAATTAATACTGTCATACACATTATAAAAAGACTCACTACACTTGGTGTACAAAGGCGGTTGTCGTTCAACATGCGTCAATTTAGTCCCAACACGTCATACTGACAGCGGCCAACATTTTGACGTGTGGGGCAACGAGTCGGATAGTGAATGTTCATCTTGATAGTTTTTGTCAGACGTTACTGAATAATAGTATGTAGTATATTTATCTAATATGGCCAAGTACGTTTTTTATTGCGTTATCGTTTAAAGTATCTATTTTTACATTACACAACATTTTTCGTCTGATAATATTATTAAAATTCTACCCGATTTATTTATTTTAACAACTATCATTTCATACAGTTGCTCATACAACTATACACCACAACAACAACACAGTACAACTAAACAACATTGTTCTTTTAATTTAATGTAGGTTTTATGAATTACTGAAAAAATACTCTCAATTTTATTACGATTCACTAGTTAAAACAATTCGATCAACGCATGCGACCATTATATATCATATCTATAACTATAACAATAGACATAACCAATAATACTTTATTCAATTTAAAACCAATAACACGTATATTTAAGCACTAATTGTTTTACTATAATATGGTACTTACGTCGTTTCGTGCCAGCAACGTGTGCGTCTGCGCTTGTAAAATGTGAATTGCATACCAATGCATTGACTTATTCATGTGGTCTCTTTAAACGAATGTCACCGTCGAGTTCAAATGATTTTCAATATTTTTGTTATAATATGTTATTATTGTATATGTATACTGTCTGACAGATAACAGGCCTAGCCGACTTTAATGACAATGACGTGTGTATACAGACTTACAGTGTCCTGTTAACGGCAACGGACTTACCTCTATTATATTAGTGGGACCAAATTTTAATTGGCAAAATGTGAGTGTTTAATACACATCTGTCTACTCTTTAGGGAATATAGGCGGGCATATATACTGTCTGATAAATAATAGTCTATTCCCTTAGTCGCCTTTTAAGGAAGGAGATAGTATAGCGCTATTCTACTCAGCCGAGAAACACACGTAGAAGAAATATCTGCTCTCAAAATAGGTAACTTTTTTAAAAGTAGTTTAATGAATCACAAAAATGACACATTTGTATTGTTAGCCGTCGTGACCCTCTGTGGTTGACACTTGTAATCACAAAACATGACGGCTTAGAATGACGCAAGTTCCATACGAATTACTTGTAGGCTCTCGAAGTTAGTGAAGTGAAGTTTTGTGGCGCGTGTTGTCTAACGGAAAACCCAAGCGGTCAGCTTAGAAGGTGTTTATTAAATTACTAAAATTTAGGCTGTTTGTCAGAGGTTAATCAGGGCTAACACTGGACAAATCAAATATAAAAAAAATATTCGAAAAAAATACGCTGTTGACTTATTTAGCGATGATCAGCAGTATGGGGTCAGGGAAATTAATTGTAGTTATATAGATTGAAAGGTAGACTGTAAGATGTAAGTGGTAGAGCCATGCTTAGGCGCGAATGGGTCGGCTCGACCGGTACAATACTACGGCCTCACAGAAAACCGGTTTGTGAAGCAACACTTGCGTTGCATTTCCCCGAAATTAGCGAGGTTTCCGGAGCTCCAACTTCCCCTCTCCTTTTCGTCTCCCCTGACCCCACTTATACCCCTCTCTTTCCTCTACCCGCGTACCCTCATCCCTCATCACCTTCAAAGGCGGGCAGCGCACTTACGACTCTTGAGTTGCCGGTGTTCATGGACGGCGGTTGTCACTTGCCATCACGTGACCCGTCCGATCACCCCTATAATATAAAAAAATAAAAAAAACAGACTGTATGTCTGCACATTCATTTGATGTATTCTTTGTACGAGTATGCTACAGTAAGGAACAAAAACATGTTTTAGTACATGCGGCTAATGCTAAATGTGTAATGGATGGACTATTAAAGCATGAATGATTTTTGATTTTGACGTTTTTGATACTTAACCAACCTTAAAGATAACAATCGGTTTAAAAAAATAAGCTACAGGTAATGGTAGGTATTTCTCTACGAACACTTAGTCCTAATTCCAACATCCAATATTACTTCCAATACCTTTTAAATCACATTTATTGCGTTTATTAAACTAATGGTCAAACAATTTTATCGATACGATTAATATTATGTAACGAAACTATATAATTTAAATTATTGCTCCAGAATTAATTAGAGATGGTAGTTGAATTCTAACAATAAATTCGTATTTATAATAAAGAAATTGTTTCATGTACCAACTTCATTTTTGAAATAATTATTTACATCTTAACTGGCCCCCAACTGTCCCTGGATTTAAATATATTGTTTGTTATTAATACCCATTATATAATGCAATGCTTTGGATGATTTTAGTACTTAATAATAATAAAAATAATTTTGAAATTTGTTAGGAATGTCATCGGCCCGGAGAAACCCCCATGCATATAATATCCGATTGTTCTCGTTTTGCCAACAGCGATTACTTAGACAGACATAACCAAGTCGCCAGGATCGTCCATCAGAAAATTGCTCTTAGGTACTGCAGGTATGTGCTAAATCCTAATCATGTGGGAAAGATCTATCATCACTGATAGAACTATTACTGACATAGTGGTGATACATCGATTAGAGAGAAAAACTACTAAAATATTTGGATTTGGCTCGGTTGTCGGTAAGGTTGTCGATATTTGGGATGTGGAATCAGCAACCATTGTGTAGATTGTGATATCAGCCTATGGGTTAATTGCTAAGAGCCTCGACCAGCACTTTCAGATGCTCACATTAGGCAGAGGGTTAAGGGCATGATGCAAAAGGCAGTCCTTCTTGACACGGCATGAATTGTGATTAGGTTCCTGTCTCTGGAGCCCTTACCACCGGTAGCTTGATCCCTGTATCCGATACCGTTGGGACAATATTATTTTATATTTTTAAATATATTTTGCTCTTTCTTTTATATTTAATCTCTCATCACAACACAACATAAAAACATAACGTACTACATGTACATATGATTAAAACCAGCTAAAGAGCTGAAAAAAAGAAAAGAAGTAATAATAAAAATCATTTAATTCAGTATTTAGGCTTAAAGGTCCTATGAAGTCTAATTGTCAATTAACTTAAATTTTTGCCTACAAATCTGAGACTGACATCTGATAATGGTCTAGTTTAATAGCATTTTCTAATCGTATTTCTTCACAAATATGTTCAGTTCAGCATTAACTGTAAAAGTAGCATTTTGGTAAGATATAAAAAGTTAGGTTTCCTGAGAGAAAGCACAGTCTTGAGTCCCACAAACACATTTTCGATAATAACAAAATGTTAACTTGACTAAAAAACTAATTAAGGAAAATAATTTCTTTTTAAAAGTCTACTAAGTACTTGGACTGTTATCAATCAGATAGTGTATGGTGCCCGTAGACAACACACAACACAACACACACACACACAATACTGCCCCAATTATGTAAGGCAGACTAAACTTTTGGTGACAAAAGTGGGCGTTAGAGATGCTTATGCTTACCTCTTCAGGGATATGGGCCAGAGTGTATGTATGTCTGCAAAAAGGTAATTAACTAACTATTAAAGTTTCTCCAAAGTCAGGTATTTCAACTAGTAGTGGCTAAAGTGAAAATAACACGGTGTGCAGGTTACGGTAGCCGAGTCTAATCGATTTTTACCCTACATATCGATACGATGTATTTATCTTAATTTGACGTATAATTAATGTGATTTACGACGTGCGGTCTCTATTTGAGAGGCTGTTTCATTGGAAACTATTCCAAATTATGTTCACAAATTTAAAATGATATAACAAATTAATCTCAGTTGTAAACTTTAATGTTGGTTGCATTTATAAATGATATTAAACGATATGTTATTTTTAGGCGCCAAAAGAACGTTTCTACCACTTCGCATAAAATCAACTTCAAAAATTTCAATTTATGTCTCTTTAAGTTTTTGTTTAATCGTGAGTAGACCTAAATAGTAACCAGTATCTTGGAAAAGCTATCCGGGAAACAAACATAATCAAACAAAACAAACATAAACAAAAAGTTGGACACGTAATTTGTTCAAACATTTGGACACGTAATTTGTTTAAACATTTGGAAACAATAAATAATAGTTTAAAAAACTTTAAAAAAACACGCTTTCATGGAAAACCAAAATAAAAATTAGAAAATAAAGGTACATTTATAAAAAAAACGTTAAATCTTTAAATCATTCAATAAAAATAGTGAGTTTACTAATCTTTACGCTAGTTCCTAACCGGAATTCACGTATTAGTCGATTCCTAATAGCATCATACAATAATCACATAGAAACAAATGCAACCGATTCATTCAATTCAAAAATCGAACACCGATCATATTACATTCATTCATCGATTCAAGATCAGTCTAAACAGGAGTCGGTTGCCGGTCATGTTATACTTTAGTTTTATAAACAGTCCGTTGATATTAAAATATGCCGTGAGAAGTAGCTGGGTTCTGCTTGGTCTTATGTTTTACAACTTTCAAGCCATGTTTTATTATTATGCGGAAGTTACATGTTATAAATTAAAAGGTTGATTCAACATGACAGTGGGTATGTAGTTTCAGGACATTTTTATGTATGTATATCGTTATAGTAATAATATCGTCTATTTACTCTTTGAAATGTTCCTCATAAAGACAGTAAGTAGTCTATGTTTCTCCCTAGCTAGTGAATGTATTATATTCTAAAATAGTAGAACTGAAACGATCTCAATACTTAATAATACAAACATCAGAACCAAACCTAATGTCTAATTTCAATATGAAATTATCAGGTTTAGACAAAGTCATATTTCAACGCACTAAGCGAATAGCACTTAAGTAGTAGTATAGTAGAAAAGCCTAAAATTTTTTAGGATTTTAAAATTTCATTTAAAATTTTTGAAAACAAACATACATTCCGCATGAGGAAAAATTCCTGTGTCGCGGGGGGCTTTACAAACATTCAATTAACGGATATAAAAAACGCAGACTCGGGACAACTATTTGCGGATCACACTCGTTTTTGTCCCGTGTGGGAATGATACGAGTCCTATGATTTGAATCCTAATAGTAAATGCATAAATTATTTTCTGTAAATAATGAAATTTGTTTCAAAAGGGCTTGAGTTTCGCGGTACCAGCCCGTTCGAGTTATAATATCCACGTATATCATCACGCTCCTATCCATCATAAGGTAGCCTGGAATATATTGCTTCTCAATGATAATTCCGCACATTGTGCATTTATTTTTTCTGTTATAATATCTGTTTCTGCGTATTTGTTTGGTGTACAATAAAGAACATATTATTATTATTCTCTTTATTTCACTTGAAATACATATAAATTATTATAGATATTTAAATATAAAACAAAGAAAATATAATTAAAAATATAAAAAATTGTGCGCTACCGGTATCGGGTACTGGGACTAAGGTAATGGGATTACAATACGCCGTATCAAGAAGAACTGCCTTCTGCATCAGGCCCTTAACCCAGATACCTAACGTGAGCCTCTGCAGGTGTTGGTCGAGGCTCTTGGCAATCAATATTATTATTATTATTATTCCTGTCCCTTCATATTACGTTATAAATTGGGTTGAAATTATAGTCGGCAAAATGTATATATAACTATATGCCCCTTTCTACTCCTTCGGGGACAGGCGTGAGTGTATGTATGTAAATTTGAAATTGAAAAGTGCCCGCCAGATTGAGTGTAAAATCCGGTAAAAATAAAGCAGGTATTTTGAAGTTGAGTACGAATTTATCCTGTTAGCTATATGACATATCTTTTCTACCTATATATATATATCAAATTAACTGATATCACACCGAAGCGTATTAATAACCAAGTCACTCAAATTACTGAAAACCAACAAGAACATTTCAAAATCAAAATTTAAAAAAATAAAGTATATTCCATCGTCAAATCGAGACGAATCGCCACAACCTCGTGAGGCAAAAGGCAATAAGTAAAAAATATGTAAAAAGAGGTTGAATACGGCCAGCCGCAAATGACCGACTGGACTGTGTTAAATTAACGTGCAGTATTTTGCTCAAAAACGGCGGCAGGCGTCATGTTTCACGCTGTTTATTGCGACCACATACAGCTTGGTATTCGATCCGGCAATACGACCTGCAGAAATGCTCATTTATGTTTTTTTTTACTTTGATTACTTGAGGTAAGTTGCAATGAACATGTCACCTCCATAATGATATCTGATATTGTTAATAAATAGAGTCCTTACATGAAATGATATTGGATTTTCTTTGGAGACTAAAGTAGTTTGTTAGTGCTGTACTTTACTTGTTATAGGTATATTACGTTTTACTATCTCCATATTATTTTCTACTTCGCTGATGTTTATACATTGACTACTTCCACATTTATCGCACCTTACGTATGGTTGCTACATATACTTATTATAAGCATAATATACATAACCGGAGGATCGGGTGCTATTGCACGGGGGAGGCCCAAGGTCAACCAGTAGACTTCAGTGGGTTAGTTGATTGAATAATTGAACTATAATAATACCCCATTAGGTAAAATGATACAATCATCACATATAGTGCATTACATTTTTTGTTATACGAAAGTGAAAAATGAGTATAAGGATTGGGGTCACTTAGGTAGATACTCTTACAAAACTGAAAATGTACATGTTTACTATACATAATACAAATGTAGGTAATAAATTCTTACCAACCAAAAAGAGTATTTATCGACTTAAAAAAACACACACAAAAATACTTTTGCAGACTAAGAAAAATGTATGAGCCACTGAAACCTTCGTACTTCCTTTGAGTAATTCTTAAATAGAGGGACCCAGTACTTACGTTACGGGTGGCTGTAAATCTTATACAAACATAGCAAGCTTTCTTAGCTTACTTTAAACTACTAACATTTTATTTTAATTTTCATTTACTATTGTAAGTATTGTGATCGGGTATCATCATTTTCTAACACATATCACAAGCTGGCACGCAAGTTCGCATATGTATACCTTCGTGTGTTTTCAGAATTACAGTGACCGCTCACCTTTCACTAGCGCACGGATTAGGTACGGACCCCTTTACCGAAGAAATTGCTTTGAACCCGGCTCCGTTTACTTTATGTACCACATACACGAGCATTATTATGTATTTAATTTACATGCGGATATGAGTAATTGCTGAATACAGCCTTATTTGGACCTCTTCAACGTTTAAGTTTGAATAATATTATTAAATAGTTAACCTATCATGGGTTAAATCATTAAAGTGAGGTATATTTATTTATTTATTTAACATACACATCCAACCACATCTATTACAGGTGTAACAAAATCCAAGCCCTTAAGGTTCTACCAAGCGACAAACATAACCCTCCTTTTTACTCTTTCGGGTGAATAGGGACTAGTTTCCGCAACAAAATGTGTTTATAAATATGTAAAGATTTCAAGGGAAAAGGGAGCCCCTCCTTGGAGAACTTAGGTATGTAGAATTGTATCGTCATTACATCAATGCTACAATAATATTATATCGCTTCAGTACTTCCATCCGCGCTCGTCGGCGATGAATCAAAGACAAAGGTTTGTCCTTAGATAAGTCATTGTCTTTGATTAATTCTGTCATACGTTTAAACTTGTTGTTATTTTTAGGAAAAATCAACCCTAGTCGCACATACTCCAATAGAATTATTGTTCTTAACTGATGCATTTCATTAAATAAACATCTATATTATAATTATGTCTACAGATATTTATATTATCATTATAAAAAAAATAACGCACATATACGGTTACAAAATAACCATAAAAAAAGAACATTTTTCCCGCCCCTTTACACATTTGAGGTAAATTTAAAAATTACACATCAATCATCTATGCCCAACAATGTATCAGGTCCCAGATTCGAAATGAGTTGCAATTTCCGAACGAACGCAAGAAGTGCGTAACTCTCAATAAATCACTTGAGGTCCTTTCTCAACATTGTTGTGATCGTAAAAGACCAGAGACACATAAAATCGTCCCGCAGATAATTCGATCGCTTCCCTGAACGATCTGCGTGTTATGTTGGCTATTGATATTCGACGAAAACATTTCGAATAATAATAATAATAATAATATGTTCATAAAGTACTACTATCTAACAAGTGCCAACATAAAAATGAAAAAGAAAATGTGGTTGGCATAACTGTTCGTTATTTAAATTACAGTTTGACGTCATAAGAATAGGGTCATTTAGCAGTGGTCAGGTAGGTTATAATGACGTATATAAAATTTACAACTAAACTTTACAACTGTAATAGAATCACTGTTTTAAATTTGAAATAGAATAGAAGTTACTGATAAATACGTCACGAATACTAACCAATAAATAGGACTCAATGACATGAAAAATTACAAAAAAAATCAAGAAGAACCTTATGAATATTCCGATAATTTTTTACGATAAAATATAATTTCTCTTTACGCCCGTTACAAACACGTAAATCCACGTCTTACTTTTTCTCAGACCATAAACCAGATCTTCCTTGAACACCTTCATACATCAAGCGAATGATTTCAAGAAATACCTTCAATTTTGCGTGCACACCAATAGCTTTCAAAACTAAGTTACGTTCGCACTCCTCCTCGTAAAAGCAGATCCAATGATTTACCTCGCGTCACTTTTAAGTTTAAAAATGTAATAAGCATTCATCGTTATTAGATGTGATGTCACATTTTTGAACGGAAAATAATTTGAATATGAACAAAATATTAGTCTCGTACATTGTCGGTTTGTAAAGTAAAATTCATTATTATTTGTTATTGTGAATGATGCGATATCTATTAAAGTTTATCCATGTATAATACTTATTTAAATTACATTCATATTAAATTATCTACGGAATTGGCTAGTATTTTTTCTTACCTGTTCCAGGACTAAAATTTCACATTTATTAGTTAAGTTTTGTATTTTTTAATAGGTCCTGATAGCTCAATGACTTTATTAGAAGATAATTTATTTATGATTATGTCAGTTACAAGGTAAAGTTTAAGCATGTTAAACTTACAGATGTCTGAGCAACAACAGGTTGTATCACCAAGAAAATAATCTGTCAATGAAATATCACGGTCACACTCACGCATAGTACCATGGCACTTCATGTTGTTTTCCTTAAGTATACTTAGATATTTTAAGATCTCTACCTAAATATCGATAAATTAAAATCCTCCTTCACCTCTTACAACAAAGTTAGGTTATGTTCTGATGTTAAATAACTGTTCGGCAGTAAAATGTGTTTTGAAACGTTTACCATGTGCAGTAAAGTTTATATTTTATCTGTACTTCAGACGGGTTTGAAACCTTATAGGAAACGGAAGGTCAGTTCAAATAAAGTAAATATTTTCGTATCCCGTAAGCTGTGTTGTACCCTACCGTTATTCTCGTAAGGTATGAGAAATAACGGGAAGTTCTAGTCAGAAGTTGAGTATTTGTCAAGTAATTACAACTAGCCTTGTCTATGTCTGCAGTGGTACGTACTGGTATGTTACCCCAGGTAGAAATAAAAAAAATACAATGAGCTGATAGGTGCATAATAATATGCTTATGTAATACCTCTATCCTTAACTTAAAACTTCATCACTTCACTTACACATCATTCCCATTTTCTTTTTAAGTAATAACATTTTCTTAGACTACTTATTTATTTAATTCCACAACACTTCGTTAACAGCTGCTTTTTGGACCAAAGGTACAACTAATATTTATTGGCATTACCCACAACTCATTAGCTGTCAACAGTTGCGTCGGGTCAACACATCTACCTACCGTTTTGAACGACTGCGTCTAACGGGGCTCCTCAGTGTTGCCATACATAACCTCACCACGGATGTCTACTGTTAAAAGTTTTAGGTCAAACACTTTATTTTATATACCTACCTAGAATCCTAAAATCAGGAGAGCTGTCTCGGTCAAGTAGGTGATTCACTCACAAAAATGTAAGCTTTGTTGCTAAGTATGTGTGTAAATTACTTGTAAAGTAAATTTAGTATTGATTGATCGTACTTGATTCACCGACCGGTTATCCGAAAGTATGTATAATCAAGTCGGCTAATGTCGATCGAATTACGTACGATCTCATCTCATTTTCATTACCCAATATGAGAGCAATTCTATTCTGAACGACTATCATCGCAATTATTACAACTAAATAACAACAAGTTCAAACTCATAACACAGAGCTCCGTCAATCTGACATTATCATTCGACATTCAAAATATTTTGATGTTTGCATGAGTGAGTGAGCGTACACCTTACTTACTTCCATTCACTAAAATCCAAACAGTTAACAATCGAACACCAGTCCAAACGTATCGAAAGTTCAACGTCAAAAATCCGACGGAAACTTGTCACCAGTAAGAACAATGAAATCTCAAGGACAGCCTAGATGGCAGATAACAAATGGTAAACAAAGTGTGCACGTGGTCGACATAATTGCTTCGGTCGAAAACAAACAATGTGCTATTGTCTCCGGCCCCGCACTCCGGCACGGATTCCTATGGGCCATTCACATCGCTAGGAGAAATTATAATCGGGAGTTTTTTCACTAGTGTGATTGGAACAGGATACAGGGAAAAATATATTATCAACTTCAGTTCGGGTTTAAGTAAAAAATATTCAAAATTTTAAACGAACATAATACTATATGTTTAAACAAAAAATAATACTATATGTTAAAGTCTATTTTTGTCAGTGGTAGAGCCATGCTTTTGCACGAATGGGCCGGCTCGACCGGTGCGATACCACGGCCTCACAGAAAACCGGTTGTGAAGTAACGCTTGCGTTGCATTTCCCCGAATTGAGTGAGGTTTCCGGAGGCCCAATTCCTCCTCCCCCCTTTTCTCTCCCATATCTCCTTTCTCCTTTTTTCCATCTCCTCATCCCTCCTCTCTTCTTTCTGCTCCCTGCATCCCCCATCCCTCATCACCCTCAAAGGCGGGCAGCGCACTTGCGACTCTTGAGTTGCAAGTGTCCATGGACGGCGGTGTCACTTACCATCAGGTGACCCGTCTGTTCGTCTGTCCCCCTATAGTATAAAAAAAAAAAAAAAAAAAAAAAAAAAAAAAAAAAAAAAAAATATGTAGCACATGTTGAAAAATCCTGAGTAAATCATTACGTGTAATCCACGTTTACTTTTTTTTTTATATTTGTAAGTAATATTAACATAAATACAATCAAAAGTTTTAAAATTTCAGAGAGAAATTTCAGATAAACGTCAAAAAAATAATTTCAATCTCTATTCCATGATAATGCGAAAAGATTCAGTCTAGATTATCATTGAGTTATACTACTCCCACGCAATGCAGTAGTAAGATCGTTCGCGGATATAGCTAGAGAAAGCTGAACGTTGTTAATATATCATGTATAATCGCAAGCAACTTTCATCAATCTACCAGTGAACTATCACGATTGGGACACTTACTTCAATATCCATGTGCCAATTAAAAAATTACAATCTTTGACCTGAACTGCTTCGAATGTTGAATATTGACATTTTTATTTTAATTGCTACAATATACAAAAATAAGAAGTACCAATAAAGGAATAAATATTTTTTTTTTATTTTTTTTATTTTATGGTTTAAAATTCTTATTCCTTATTTCAATTGTATCACATCTGATCATTTAACGCAAAAGTTGGTTATTATAATAGATATTTCAGTAAAGCGTTAATATTTAGGCTTTAAATATACCTGCGTAACTATTTAATTTACTATTTACATTTGACTCCCAAGCACTAACACAACCACACCAAAATAAAACATCATTGTTCTTCCATTCCCACCTCATCAGCAGATTAAACTAATCTATACAAATAGTCAAAAAAACTTCACAAAAACTGTCTGCTAGTACGGGAGCTTCGCCAGTGAATGCCCGATCCCACGATCAGCTGATCACCACATTTGGACCTCGGCTGACCTATATTCCGACCTATGACGTAGCCGACAACAATAGGGCATTGTTCTTTTATATTTGCACCAACACCAGGAGTTCCTCAAGGTAGTTCATTCACATCTATGTTGCTTTCATTTAAATAGTTCATTTGTTTTTGGTCTTTGTTCCTGATCAGCTGTTTTCTCGAGATAAGTGAAAGATGTTACAGTGAACTTAGTTGTATTGTATTGTTTTGTTATAACTCTGATGCAATACATAATTAGACTTTGGAACAGTACCTACAATACGGTAAGGTTTCATACCTTACCGTATTGGTATATTTATTAGTAACTGGAAATAATACGGAAACGTGACATGTCTTGTAAAAAATATATTTACACATCGTATATCGAAATTCGATCAATAAAATCATGGTGTAAAAACAATTCTTTACATAAAAATGAACCTGTCAGTAGTGTCAGTGGTATTCACGCATACGGCCGACTCGTAAGGAGATCGAACCTCATCCATCCCAGGTCGGTAGTGAACAAAAAAGTAGAATGAAATGATAAATAGTTATAGTTAATCCGCTCTTATCGCCTCGTGGCTGCGACCCGTGCGGTCCAAAAATGAGAGATGGACTGCCTCTATGAGATAACACTTCTTAGTAATGGCTTTCTAGCGAGTAGAGTGGTTTAATAGGTATTATAAATAATATGACATTGGTAAGGCTGTGCATCATTTTTTGTGATTCCAGCCGGTAGCATTATGCAGTTATCGCTTCAGTAATAGCTATACATGTTCATTCATGAACTCAGCTAACAATAGTAACTTGAATTATTATTGTGTATTAGCAATATATACATTGTTTGAACGTCTTAATGGTTCGTAAAATGACTAATGCAGATAATAAAATTAATTAACCGCAGTGTTGACGTTTGCTAAAGTTAATTCATAATAATGTAGGGTAAAATACATATGCACTTATCTTACATCCCAAAATTATGTATATTGAAAACATATTGTACTAGGTACAAACGTGTTATTTTCAACTGCAATGGTAACCGATTTTATTCTCGTTCAGACCAAATATTTTCAAGGATATATGTATATGCATTGACCGGTGTGTTCCTGTGTAATTCCTTATAACGTACCATAAAGTATGTTCTATTTTATTTAAATAAAAGTGCGAAAAACAAGCTATGCAGATATTATATAGCCGTAAAAAACCGAACAAAATATACCGTTTTGTAGTATTTCCTAGTATATGAGATATTGTTTTATAGTATCATCATTTTCCTACTCTTGCTCCAAATTTATTTGACATCGGGGCAATGAGCACATTGCAAAAAAATGTAGGCTAGTTCCTTGGGAATGTAGTCGTTTTAAGAGGGAAAGGAAGAAAAAACATTTTAGAAAAAAAAGTGTGTTCTGTGAAGGGCTGCCGCAAGTCTCGGAAGATTACATTTTACTGATTTTGCAATAGTTCGCAGTAACCAGGGTCACGTACCTTTATTTAATGATACACATATATGGCAGTTATTTTCGGCTAGATTCATAAACTGATACTAATTATAATAATATAAAATAAAGTATTTAAAATAAATTACGTTAAAATAAATATTTATTTTTTCTAAACTGGGTCTGGTAACTGGTTATTTAAAATAACAAAATTCTAATGCACAGGTGCTAGCAGTAGTGTATAATGACAATTGTTAATAAGTTACGTGTTAGCGAGACTCCTATGTACTGATATCTATATTGTATAGATAAATACTTTCTATAATACTAGAGGTGGGACTTACGTTGATGTCAAGTACTGTAACATGTATCAAATACTATTCAATGGTGCATCTAATATCATGTTTTTAACAGACTTTTAGAAGAAGGAACCTATTAGTAGAGTCAAAGATTGTAAAAATGGGGTTGGTATACATTGTTTAATAAATAAATAAATTTCCAAAAGTCCTCGTTGCTTAGTTTATTTTCTTGTAAGCAATGTAGTTCATCATATTCTTCATCGAATGGTAGGTAAAAAGTGAAGATGTCTGTTTTTATACCGTTGATATAAAAACAGACACCGCGCTCAAGTTCCCGAAGGTTTCCTTCGTACGATATCCCAGGTCACCTGCAATAGATCGCGCCCAAGAGTTTACCGTTTGGTGCATAGCTTTCCTGAGGATGCCTCGTGCAAAAGCGAGACGCGTGTCGTATAACTTGTACAAAAAAACATCGAAAGTTTACAAACAAAGGTTTTAGGTGTACCTGCCACACCTAGTAAGAAACTAGCTCTATATGAAAAGTGTACGGTTGGTATTCCCTGTATGGCAGTTCGTTAAAGTTTAACATTAACCTAAGATTTTGCCATTGTTTCGGTATCCAAACCGAGGGTGAGTGGGTGTTTTAGATTTATACTATTATTATATTTTTTTTATTTAAAAAATATAGATAATAGCTATATTGCATAACCGAACATCGATATAACGATAATCGACTAAAGTACAACACTACAATTTGACGCTATCTCGGCCTCCCGCGTCCGTATTCATCACGCAAACATCCACCTAGAGACGTTTAAGATAAACGTGCTACCTTATTAACTGTTCCGTTCGATCATTTATTAGAGGAATGTGATTTGTTAGTCGATTCTGTAATCGATTATGTGAGTTGTTATGCGATTTTTCGTATGTCGAAAGCTGGACATAGGTACTCATTATGAGATCGTGTAATCGCTGTTATAAGTAGTTATGTAATACACACAATTCTAATTTCTGCTCTACAGTAAATACATTTTGAAGCAGTAAGATAATGCTAAAATACTAACTAAAATTATTTTGGAAGACCTACTTCCTGTGAATTAATGTTATAAAGAGGTATTCGTTTTATTGAACTTATAGCATGATTTAATTTCATATTTCGGTTATTGACCAATGACGTGATTGAGTGCGCGCCCCTAACGCGTCAAAGCAAAACTGACCAATCCGTATGTAGGAATTTGCGTCATTGAAGCGAAAATATATTTCTATTCACTACTAGTAAATGGATGTATTATAACATCTATTGACTTGTTGGTGGTTAAATTTACGATGATTTTTAATACTTATACATACTATTACTTATAAATTGTGTTTTCGATTTTTCGTTATGCTAGAACTTGAAATTGTACAAAATTTGACTTTCTTATTTAATCACATATGTTATATGTATATGGAAGTCAATACATGACTATTCTGTATTCAAGCACAAACGGGTGCGAATACATAACATTATAAATCCAGTGGTTTTAACACCTTGTTAGATGTCTTTAGCAAATAAGATCAGTGATTTTGATGCATTGTTGGCTTTATTCTCTCAATGTAGCAATGATCTTACTTTTTCCTATGACCTGCCTTTAGTTATCTATTGCCCAAGAGTTTATTTTTTTTTTGTTGGGTACTTCCAAAAAACCCCACAATCTTCGTAAGATTCATTCGTAACTCACTAACTTTAATCGGTCTACACACAAAGTCTAAATATAATAGCACTAAATGTGCTCATTTGCTTCTGCAAACACCATGATAAAAGTTTTCTAACACAAATTGTACACTAAATTAATATTTCACTAGTCGTTAGTTAGCCTTCCATTTTCAAAGACCTACAAACATCTCAAAGATCAGCCCGTCATATCAAAATGTAAATCTTTATAAACGAACACGAAAGGTACAATATACGTTCAATAAATCCTTTTAAGAAAGAACACAGGCCCACCTGACCATGACTGTCACTTCTGCCGACCCCCTTGACGGTTATAAACCTCCTTTTGTTACGATGACGTATCGATATTATGAATTAAAACCTCTTTTCTAATCTGTTTTGTTATGTTAATTGAGTGAAAATGGTAATGAAATTTAAACAGTTTAAGGCTTTCTGGAAGAGTGGTATTCTGTATTTTTTATTTAAATGTAGTGCTTAGTCATGGTTTTGCCATAAACCAAAAATTTGAGTGATAACCGAGTAGCCTGATTATAACTTGCTTTAACTATGCATCAGGAATATCTGAGAGTTTTACACAATAGTCTTAAAGATTTCTAAACCTTCACAGAATAAAAGAGGATAACGTACATATGCAAAGAATAATAAATGAGTATATAATCATAATAAGCGTACAGACGCGTACAGTCGTAAATTTTGAAATGCACCAACTAATAATAATGATCCATCCTTAGGTTGCCTGGAAGAGATTACACTTAGTATTGCATTTAGCAAGAGAAAGACAATTTGTGGTCATTAATTAATCAGTTCTATATGGATATTGTAGGAGACATAATCACTTACTCAAGGCTCGTTTTCGAGGCATTAACATGTGGAAGATTAGGATAAATGCGAAAAGGCTAGAAGAAGGAATAAATAATTTCCCCTTTTATGAACAAGCTTTATGTTGTAATTGAGATTTAGAAATGTTCACTATCAAAATTAAAACTGTAACTTTCCATGTTCCACGTTTATTACCAATACAAAATATTAAATACTAGATAATGTTGTTGGTAATGCTTTTATACTATGCTACAAAACACGTGTTGTCACTGTATATGTCCAATCCATAGAGTTAAATGAAAGCAGAGCTCAAAGAAGGTATCAGGATTTGAGTTTGCATGTATAATAAATATACTCGTACCTATATAGAAATTTTGTTCATTCGGTGTGCATACAGCCGACCTGCTCTGGTTACATTGCTGTTTTACTTGCATTTACTTGAGTGGGTACAGTCGATTAGAAAATTGAATTAAAATTTGGAGTCACTTATTCGGACATACAATATTTAACCAAATTATAACATGGTACAATATATACATCTCTTTTCGTTCTAAAATGTATACACCAGCAAGTGTATATATAATATATAAAGTTTACCGTTGTGACTCAATAGTTGAATTGAGTGCTTGTACAGGGCTTTTAGGTGAAAAGTGGAACATGAAACATACCTCTACTGTCTTGTAGGTTCAGATGTTTTAAAACTTCCGAGCTTAGACATTTCATAACTTAAATTAAAATTAAATGGATCCTTATTTAAATTTATGTTTTTCACATTTAAAATTATGACGTAAAACATAAAAATTTTATGTGTATTTTAAAGTTGTGATGTACACAAGATAAGAATATACTAAACGAACGTTTCGTATTTTGTTACTATGAATAATTACGAAAAAATAGACAGTAATGAGGATTTATTTTGTAATTTAAAATTTATTTAAGACTATGTGCGTTAGTCTTAAATAAATTTTAAATTACGAACGCAATAACAAAAGAACGTATGAACGTTGAACGTATTAAATACATATAAAATAAAAACTCTTTATCGTGGGAGAGCCATGGTTCGGCACGTATTGGCCGGCTCGACAGGAGTATTACCACGGCCTCACAGAAAATCGGCTATTAAACAATGCTTGCATTGTATGACCGAGTAAGTGAGGTTACCGGAGGCTCAACCTCCTTTCCCTTGCCCTCTTTCCCCTCCTCCCTTTCCCCTACCCTAAAAGGCGTGAGTTTCAAGTGTTCATGGGCGTCGGAAGTCACTTACTAACAGGTGACCCGTCTGCTCGTTTGTCTCCCTATACCATTAAAAAAAGTCGTTATATCGTCTAATCGTCATAAAATGTTGACATTATAGAAATGTGATGAAATTTATTTTATTGTTACACTGTTGAGTATGAGTGTACATCATGAACCTGGCCGGGTGCTGTGGCAGTGGAAAAATCGTTAGCCTCGTGTATAACCGCAAGCGAGCGCGAATGTACGGGAGGGCTAGCAAAAACAGCTTATTTGATTGCTTTTATAAACATTTTTTTTTTTATTATATGTTTTTTGAGTATATTAACTCTTCAGTATATAATTACCTATTATTAGGTGGAAAAAAAAAACAAAAAGTATTATTGAGCATTGCATGAAGCTGGTGTCAAATGTTAAACAGGCTGAGTGTAAGCAAGTGGTTTACATAACTTTTTAATTGTCATATCAGAAATCTTTAAAGGATCACAAAATTACAAAATTGTAGGCTAATAAAACCAAGTGCAATGAAATGAAGAATTAGAGAAAAACAAACAAATAAATATTGACCACGAAGAATCTTATTTTCGCGCCAATCGGTCTCAAATATTTTTGTGATATTAAAATGGAGTGTGGTAAAGAGAACCGAATTGTTGAGTTGCTGGAATGCAATTTTTGAAACTCTGGTATTAGTCGAATGTTTGTGTACCTATTGATAGATAAAATAAAACCTTCTTTGTTTGTGACACATAAAGGTCTGGCTATTTATATAGTATTCATACGAAAAGGGCGACCAAAGCAGTGAAGGAAAGAATTCGAAGAAATCCTATCCGGTATCAAAAGATTTATCTATGAAAATAAATATAGCACCTACAAATGTAGAAATGTTACGTATTTTAAAAGATGAATTAGAACTTGCAGCCTATAAGAGATGCACTAGTCATTGCTTAACTGACGAACTCATATTATAACTTATAACATAACTTAACTCATTTAAAAATGAATAGGGTGGTAAAACCAAAATAACTTCCTAAGCAAAGGGCCTACAGCCTACCTAAGCAAACACAAAAAATAATATAAATTTACTTATTTACTATTTTATTTGAATTTGATCTAAACGGTATGCTCTAAACGCCATGATAATTTGGCATCCCAAAAAACAACCATAATCTTCTGCAATGTGCTTAATATATTTTTTAATGCTATTATATTAATGTATAAATTACACATTAAAGTAATAAATGTTGTATGCTATAGAAAAAAAAAGCTTTTTCTTGGTAACAATATTAGCTAGAATAAACTAGGTTTATCGTGTTTGCTGACGATACTAAAGTAATAAAGTTGAGTGTGTTCGCATAAAACCTTGATGTGATTCTCTATGTACTTAATACACCAATAAGTTGGTAATACATATGTATATGTAAAAATCGATCGAATTTTCAGTCGAATGTGTATGTTGCGAGGGCCTTAAAGGTTTTTGACATGACTGAAACTAACTTATTTGAAGTAAAACTGTAACAGAATGATCGAATTCTTTAAATATGAAATATGTTTAAGTCTGTCCTTTGTCTACATAGTTCCTTTTCCTTATAGATAAATAAACGTTTTAGTTTGCTTATAGATAAATAATGTAAAAACGAATTATTTCAATAAATTACAGTGTTCTTTCGTTTCAAAAATGTCCTGACCAAAATTTACTATGCGATTTTGTTGCTTTATTTGCATTTTTTTTTTTGTTTGTTAAAACAACTTCAGTTCTATTAAAACCTTTGATAGAGAAGAATGAAACGAAAGAAATAAATGAAATGAATATTTCTTTTTCATGTTATTAAGCTCAAATAAGCATGAGTGCCATCTTAATTTAAACCTTCAAAAATATACGAAAAGTATAATTAAATAAATAAGACTTTATCTAACCCTACACTCATGCCAATGTCCACGAGCTAGCTAGCTTGTTGCTTTCCATCAGGCAGAGTGGAGTCATTATGGTAGGCTAATATAAAAATAAGACAGGCGTATTTTAACGCCAAGTTTTTCCTACCATAATGATGTCCCATTTACGCAATAGAGGGCGAAACGTATTGCTGGTAAAAAGGCACTGCATAACACCGTGTAGATAACAGTCCAATCCCTTAGTTACCTTGGATATTTTATCATATCACACTACTAGGTACATTATCTCTCCATAGGGCAACAGAAGTGTGCCGTAGCATTGCTTACGTAAAGTAATAATTGTAACTGTTATGTCGAAACCACGAATCATCGCGGCTGTGGGCGGCTAAGGCTCTATGTAGCGTTACCTATGTACATGACGGTACACTTGTAGTGAAAATATATTGTACAGTTACAACAAGAAAAAAAAGATTATTGTGCAACTTTTGAGACAATTATTAAACATAAATTGGAAGAGACTGTGATTATTTTTTAAACCATTATTCTGTATTTGAATATTATCTATTTCGGGAAAACCTTTAATTTTGAGAAGATTAAAAATATTGTTTTACACTACTGAAAAGTGAGGGATAATATAAAATTTAACGGAAGAAATTATCTAAAGTTGTAGAGGCCCAACATGATAGTAGGACACATGTACTTAGCAAATCTTAATAACTCTTATATTTTAATCCATTTATACCTCAATATTGATTTCATATCGCATTTTTTTAATTTAAAAAGTCTGATATGCCTGCTATCTGGTCGGCAACAGGAACATATGTGTCATGCACACATTGCATACCTGCGCTAGAAAGACTGCATCACCCGTAAATGTATTTGCCATTTCTAAAATCAGATACAGTCTTGATGTTGAAAATATATCCAATTACTAAAAAACATTTCTCTAGACCAGTACGATAGTGGAACAAAAACAGTTTAACATATTCAATTTATAGAGAGGCTCGCCCGCCTCGTCTGTCACGTTGTAGGCATGCAAGCGCAACTCGCATGACAGTACCACTAACATCATCTAATTTCTGTCACTTCCTGTCGTTTAAGTCCTTTTAGTAACTGAAAATAAGACAATTCACTATCATATATCATCATCATACATATTTAAATGTAGGATATATTGTTTCGTTCTTGATGTCGGCTCTTACTGCCAGGTTTAACATAAAGATTTTTTTCCATTTCAATTTTTATTATAAAAAATAAACAAATAGTTGTCACGGGTCTAAGTGTTCTTTATATCCATTGTTTGTATGTTTGTTAAGTCCCGGCGACACAGGATTCATATCTAATGCTTGTAGTTGACTTCAAACCAAAAAGAAAATATTCCCAGTCAGTAACTTAAACAGTTCACTAAATTTCAGCAATGTGTTGTTTAAGTTTATTTTAAGCAGTGAGAATAGTTTAATTTATTAAATACTAAATTAATTAACTAATTAAATGTAGTAGCAAAACTTTGAAAAATTAAATCAATCTCAATAAATTATAATATTATCTATAAAGTTGAACTAGATAATATGCTTTATACCATATGACTAAAAGGTTAGTAACCAATTAAATTATCTATGGCACACGTGCTTAGATGTGAATGAATGCACTGTGAATGAAATGAACCGGTACTTTAGGTAGACACAAGTAAATTTTACAAGTACATACTTAGATGTTCATCTATTATCAGTAAGTAAAAATTGATATTATAAACATTTTTTTTATTTTCAACAGCTAATCTCGGGACATTCAAATTTGATAAATCCTTTTGGCATTTGATAGTAGGTTTGAAGAAGAGATATCCTAAGTTTGAGCATATTGATATACACAACAATATGCTCAAACTTAGGAGTCTGAACAGCAAGCTGGTGAAATTGTTTTTTTTTTTATTTGTCGATTGAAAACATCATTTACTATTCAAACTAGTTCTAGCTAGTAATGTTACTAACATTAAAAAAGTTTGGTTTGCATTGACATCTTTTTTTTTTCTATTTTAATTTCTACAAAGCTTAAATATTATCAATAATTTAATAAAACACGTCTGAATTACTGACATTAAACAATCACTAGTATTAAAAAAATATAACACACCTTTTTATTAAATTACTACCTCACGCTACAAGTGTAAATACAATTTCGTTGTGCCAGTCGATCACCCATCGATACGTTTGATAAATGATGGCATGTCAAACAAGAGTCGGTGACCACATAAACTTGTTTTAAAAGTCAAAAGCTCCGTTCATTCACCACAACTAGATAATAGGTACAATGAGTAGCTATTATTTATTATCCAATGTGATTTAAAGAATATTTTAAAGGTGGGCAATATGAAAATTATTTAAAAGTACATTATTTAAACATAGAAGCTTCGGGTAGTGAGAAAGAAGTGGATTTTTCCTACAATACGTCGCGTCGCAAGCGTCCTTCGGGTCGCGGTTGATTTAACACATATTATAGGGTACATCAGTATGAACGTATACAGTAAGATACGATATTAAAAACTTTGCAATTTAAATATTTATTGACTCGATGATGGAAACGAATTAATCGAATCTTACACTGATTATTTAAAATAAACCACTAGTTAGTTAGTAAGTAGTTTACTTTTGTTTGTATGTTACTGTAGAAATGTAAACTATTTTTTTTATCATTTTTGTAAATTCTTTTGCTAGCACTTCAATAACTGTTGAGTGTCCTTTGAAAGAACTGAGAAACACCTTATTTCCGTCTACCTATGTATCAGCCATCCGCAACCAGATGTGATCTACATTCACAAAAAAATATCAAAAATTAACACTTAAAACTTTTTTTACTTAGAGACAATTTAAATATCGACCTGTATAAACGCGTGACAGCATTTGGGTGCGGTCGTGATGACCCGTGTCGATGCTGGCCTTCAAACATGGAGTGTAATTCACCAATACTGACTGATGTTGTGGTTGATTACATTTCACTGCACACATGCAATAAATAGACGTATTTTTGAGCCGACACGAATAAATCAAAATTCTATTTACATACGTATCTTTATAGGTACATATGTATATAGATGTTCACATTTACTAAGGACTCGGTTTGCCACAACTGAGACTTATGGATATGACCCATACACTAAATAAAGAATATAAACAACTCCGAAGAGTTCAGTATTTAAAATATTTTGAGTACCCTCACTCAAATTCAAGTCGCCAATATGCTAGTGATTGAGGATACTTAATCAAAATCCAAAACCAATGTTCAGTAACTCTGAGGATAATTGTATTCATTGTCTGGTGTACCTTACATCTTTAAGGTTTATGTTTTTAGGTATTACAGCCGTTATTCTAGGTGCTATTTCTTTATTTACAATCTCTGCTGAAGTATGTACCATTAATAAAATACCTCCTTCAATTACCAACGCTTTCAATAAATGTTTTATCTGTATGACACATTTATTGATTCAGAATGTCTTCTGAGGTATCTATATTGAAAACACGTTCAAACTTTTCTAGAACATAAGTGTGAATCTGAAATTAATGCAACAAACAATTCGAGTGTCCAAAATGTAGTCCGGCACCGAGTGAACCCGAGCCGGGCCGAGTTCGTCCGAAGGCGCGTCACGGGTGGGCGCGTGCGTTAATTGCGCGCGCTCTGCGACCCGTGACGACAGTTACTCGGCGACGGGAGCGCCCGTGTGATAACCTCTACGATGCGTATTGGTATCAAGACACGAATATCCCGTTCTTATAATGCAGAATAGTTAAATAATACATACATACACTCACGCCTAAACCCCCGGAGGGATAGGCATTGGCGCATAAACGTGTAATATGTTCCAAGCGACAACATGGAAGTCTCGGTGTAGTTGAATAGGATGACTCCATCTTGTCCCATGCATGTCGTAGAGGTAACTAACGGACTAGGAAGGGATCTATCAGACAATATGTACTTATACAGTTACATAAACACAACTATGAAAACTTTTGCAGACATGAAACACTATTCAAAGATAAAAAAAAAGATTTTTTTATAAAAAAAATATCTCACCTGTAAATATTTTTTACACGGACTAATTGGTGACAGAAATGTAGTGGTGTCCAGTGGTTATAACTATTTATCTTAAACGTGATCATGGTTCGTAGAATCGTTAACAGCTCTATTAAAAGAACAAGGAAAATATTTTACATGGTAATTGACCGCCATCTGTACTTATTATTACTATTACTCGTCAGCCAATATGGTGAAACGGTGTTACATTTCACTTCAAAACAAGGGTCAAGAAAATAGCTGCACTACTGAGACACGTTTTTTTTTATATATAAAAATATATTAGCCTACCATAGTGACTCCACTTTGCCTGATGGAAAGCAATAAGTCCAGCGACAGGACACTCCTATGCTACCTTTTATAGTAATATTTCGACTTTGTATTAAACAACTCTATTAAGATATGTATCCTTTTCTTTTTCTTTTTTTTTAACGTGTGGAAACCTCCTCGGGCCGTCATCCCACCGGGGTTTTCGGTGGAACGGTGTGTCGGAATCGGACCGACTAAAACCACACGGTGTGCCATGCGGCGCTTAAAATAGAAGGAATCTGGGAACAGCTTTAGTAAGACATCCGGACCCCTCCTTGCAAAGTTTCCTGCATGAAGGTTAAACTTTTTTTTCCTACATACAGCTTAACATATTCAGAAAAATATCGCACCTCCTCTCTGAACTAGAATTGAACTCAAAAAGCCTACTTTTCACTCGGTAGGTAGTGATTTTGCAAGAACCCGTAACATGATAGCCTAGTGCCCAAATTATACCTATGCAGTATTAGAGTATCTTCGGGAAATCTCCTCATTGGAACAACGCCTTAATTCCTTGTTTATATTCCTCTTTTTTTGTGTGACTCAGGTATACTATAGAGACGAAAATCCTTTGAATCCCGGCAGACTTGGCCGCCTGTTAAGGAAGCCGATCCCAAACGAATACGACCATGTTTACACATTTCTTTATTATAAGATATAACTCGACAAATATTAGAAACAGTGAACAGACATGAAGTAAATGCATTTGGGAATTACCACTAACTAGCAACACACAACACTACACAGTAGCAGTTGATGTTGTAAGACAAATAACATTTTTATCTACCCATTTTAAAGGATTACCATATCTTCTGATACTATTTATATCACGGGGATGTGGTTATTATAACATCTCTCTTTTATCCTAGTCATACATGTTCTTATTTATTATAAAAATGTACAAAATGCTGCCTACAACAAATTGCAGGAAAATAGCAACTGATTAATAACATGCAATCTAATTGAAGCAACATTGTAACACGAGGCCTGTCATTTGTTACTGCAATAATTGATTGCAATCATCGTCTTTGTACTTATACCTAATACGAAATAACTCGAATGATCGCGTTCCATTTACAAGCACCCGATTTTTTAATGTCTATTTTAGTAATTTATATGTGACATTATTGAGACAAATAAAACAGAAATCTTTCAAGGAATCGTAATTGTGTAGATGCGGATTAAGTAAATATATATTAATAAAGATATGACTTAATAAGTATTTCACACAGACATGTCATATTATATATAAATTTTACCCAGACATAAAACAAATGATTGTGATTATCTTAAATATTAGTCCCGGGTGGCATGGTACCCACGACCTCTGAATCAACAGTCAGGATTACTAACATTAGACGAAGGAATGTATCTAGTTAAGAAGCGCCAAGAAATACTGCCTTGCCTTAGTTGCAATCTGACCCTTGCCAAATATTACAGGCGACCTAGCAATAAGTGACGATAGAAAATAACTCCTAATGCGTTTTTTAAATTATGCTTTTCAGGGCTAATTTCACAAGTTACACTAACTTAACAACGGGATAATCTCTGTAACCATCAGTCAGATGGAAAAAAAAATATAATAAAAGTCGTCATTAAAGTAATATAACAAGCTACCGTAAGTAAATATTCATTGGAAACATTTTGTCATTCCTAGTTTCTCCCAGTATATGCCACGGTTGAAGGCGTTACTGATGTGGCTTTAATTTCTAACAACACGCCTCACTTACAGTATTATATGCTCATCGTTACATACATATGTATACCTAGTCAAAGCAACGAAGGGTACTTTGATGTCTGAGGAGCTTTTAAAGTGGCAATACCAATTATTACTAAAAAAAATAGTTACAAATATTGAAGCGCCTCAGCCTGAGGGAAGAAAGGTTAATTACTAACTAAAAGTGTACATTCTGAAAATCTTTAGTTTTGAGCTTAATGTAAAAGAGTGCAAGGGTAACCCTTGCACTCCTTTACGTTAAGCTTAAAGTTACTAAAAAAAAAGTTGTGTTGACATTCTAGAGCGCGGTTGATTTTTTTTTATTGTATTGTAGACATTAATTCAAGAATCAAGATATCACATATAATGTGTCGATTTCGATTTTCGATTTTCGAAGTCGAAGTAATAAATATCGTCAATGAAGATATACATATAATATATTTTAATTGTAGTTCTATTTCTTTCTAGTAATTTATTTATTAACAATAAGATATTTTTAACGACTACTTGTTACTGATACAGAAATTGCAGATAAATTTGAAAATCAAATTGAATTCATTGAATTAATTAGATTTCTGATGAAGACGAAGATTAAACCAAATGTGTAAAATAAACTGAAGTCTAAATATCCAAATAATTTTAAATTTTATGCTTTTAAAATTACATTTTCTGGTTGTTAAAAAAAAATATCTGATTGTCCTCTCCTCCTTATTACTACTTAAAATAATCGTCAGATTTTAGGCTACCATGACTGGAACATCGACTATGAAAATCTGCCCCGCGATTTTTTTTACATCTTTTAAAATCTGTAGACGTTTCTTACCCCACTGAAAGGGGAAACATTATAAATATAATTTTTATTACCAAACTACAAAATCTAATAGGACGCCTCGATTCTCCAGTAAATCCCCATTTAGCATCATGGGGACTACTTGCTGACTGCTGCTGCATCTTGAAGCAACAAGCAATAATCACAAAAGATTTGACGCTGAAAATATAATGTTAAAATTAAGGATCTACCGAGACCTAGACCGAATAGTTACACAGTCATATAATAGTTCATCTATTTAATGTAAAATAATATTATAATACTAATTCTATAATCTTATAAGAAATAGCTCTGGCTATTTCTAAGACTACTTACGATCGAACTACCAAATCTGTTTCGTAGACCGTTCGTAAGTAATCTTACGTCACTCATTAATTAGACATTAAACGTCTAATCTGGCGAAACAAAATGGCGACTTAACGCTTCGCCACCTCTAACAAACCATTCGGATACATATCCAAATAACAAAGAGGTGTAACGAGGCCGGACGGCAGCAGTTAACCGGCAAAATTCAAATTTCTATCAGAATAGCCACGGAGAGGAACGAGCAATATCCGTTCCATTTTCGCAATACTATACATCCGAAATGGCAGGCGTTTGTACTTTTTGAATGAGGCTTGAGGATATACGGTTTGGAAATTAATCACCCGATCATTTGAGCTTTTTATGCAAAATGACGGTGTTTAATTTGAATGAAGAAAATAAATAAATGCACTCTGACTTACAGTTCAGTGTGTCTCTGTAATGTACTGTTATATATTAAATACATGAAATACATCAGAAGTTTTGATTATTACCTGTAAAACCACTACTATCAATTTGCTATAAATATCTCTTATAAGTGTAATCGTTAAAATAATGACGTTTTCATCTCATCTACCTACTCTTGGATTACATAAAAACAATTTATTTGAAATAGACTAGACTTAATGTTATTGATAATTCTGGAAGACTTTATTTTATTACATGTATGTATAAAGTAATTACATTTGTTTGCAATAGTTACTGTTGGTAAATATGTAGTAACAAAATAAGAAACTTAAATAAATACTCTTGATATAATCTCAAAAAATAAAATGACTGAATCAAACATCCTGCATATTTAATTTAAAATATTTCTGATTAGCATATTTTTAAAATTAATAATAATGTTTTATTTTCAGGTAAGCTTACATCTTTATAAAGAAAAATAAAATCTACATCAAAGTAAGACAGTTTAAATGCATAATTATTTGTAATAATACCTATTTGTACATGTGTACATTGATCGCTTTTATTGCGTAAATTACTAAGCAATTTACTTGTCGCAATTTGTAATTTGAAATAAGTTTAATCACGTTTGTTTCTGAAAACAAGTAAAAGTTTGCAATCTAAAAAATGACAATCTAAAAAGTAAACAAAATATATTTATAATTATATATTTATCATTGCAACTACAAAAATTAACTGTCGACTGTCGAGTCTTCAGTGTAGTTTCAGGTACAGGATTCTTCAATAAATATATCATAACTGCTTCTCATTAGCTACAAAAAACCTAAAAACAAAAAACTTGAGCAGCGCAGTTATTGAAGAGAATTTCCAAAATAAACCGGCATCTTAATAATTGTATTTAATTAATCTAATCACAAGCAATGTATTCGCGATTGTTGAAGCCTCAAGAGTTACAAAATCTTGGAAACAGTACAAATGACCTCGAACTGTGGGCCATAAAATGTACGAAATGTATGCAGGTCACGAAAATCATCCCGCTAAAGCTTTGTTCAGACGTTGCAATGATTTTGTCGAGCGATACCGTTGAGATGCCGATGATTTTCCAATACCTATGTATATATAATTTTATTTACACTAAAGTACGTTTTAGTTTCTTATTATTGCACCTTATCTAAATTGGTATAGCTTTGTTCATTTATACGTTGTGCTAAAGTTTATTCGAACAATTTAAATAGCACAAATTTATTTCGCCTGTTTTTAAAGTCTAAATGAAATCTCAATACAACTGCTCATTCAATTACTATCACAAATATCTAACTCTTTTCTTATTTAACTTTCTTTGTATGTTTTGCGAATATATTTAGAAAGACACTCACTACTTTTTTATAGTATATATTTTCATTAAATCAAAGTCGTAGAAACACAACATGCAGTAGTAGCGTCTGAACACGCCCTATTGCCGCTCACCGCGAGATGGCAGATAGTAGTCTCCAATGGCGTACACAATTAATACAGTACTTATCTCCGTAATTAACGATTGCAGAACGACCTAGAATCTTTAATGAGACTGTGGCAAGATCCGTCCGGGCAGCCTCTCTGTTTTCTTGCATCAGTAACGCCTCTACGCATCGTTTGATTACTATTTGATATCAACACTTTGGGCGGATTTTCATTCTTGCTTGAGTCGAAGTAACCAGAGGATTTGAAATGGTAGTAATGAAAAACTGTTCTGTATTCAGCAAGCAATTGATAATGGAAATACACCTAAACAGTTTTTTTGCCGACGGTGAAATAGAATGTCGGAATCCAATCAACTCACAAGTGGGTCTATTGCAGCGTTCTATGGGTGTGGTCTGTATGTTTTACTTCCACTTGTGTTGTTAGGAAAGAACTAACATCAAAAATGGACATAAGTGTTTATGAATATTAGCAAATACATGAAATCCAAAAAATATTTTATATGTATTTTTACCTAATATTTGTATCACTTTAATAACTAAAAACATTCATAGCAACTAAGATTAAGCAAAACATCTTTTCTGAGTTTTCTGATGAAAGCTCAAACAGTAAGATCATATAATTTTAGAGTACTTACAAATCTTTTCACTTCACTGAATACAACCTTTGATGATATAACAATTTATTTCAAAAGAGTTGTTCCGCTACATAATCATTTTGTACACATCCACCTTGAAAATCCGTAGCATCTTCAATTAAAATCCAGTCTATGATTAATCGGTACACCGTACATACAATGCACAAACATATATAGTATGTTTTAAAATAGGCAAAGTTTCGTTTTATTGTTAACTTATTTCTTTTACATTTAATCTCTAAAAAGGGTTGTAGACGGGCATGTTGTGTGCCTGAACATGGCTCTACTTGAGTTGCAGGTGTCCATGGACGGCGGTTGTAACTTACCATCAAGTGACCCGTCTGTTCTTTTGTCCCCTTATAGTATAAAAAAAAAAGTCTCTCAATCAAAATGGAAAATCACAAGGGGGTTAATAATATATATATATATATATGTATATACTTATTAGTTACATATTTATTTTTGATTAACATTGTTAAATATATGTACATTATTGAAACCATTGAGGTCATAGATTTATGGTCAAAATTTACTTTTACATCAGACCATATTTAGAGTTCATGGGATTATCCGTCTTCTTGAACATTATCTAGTCTAAGGGTTTATAAAGCTATTTGTACATTGTCGATCAATAGTGTTAACATAAATGTTATCCCACAGCAAAGAATAATATTCACTAATAACTACAGGGACCAATCTAATACCATATATGTATTATATAAATCTACTTCCTTAAAAGTAAGTGTAGTCCGAATCCAATAATTTCATATCAAACATCCTGTATGTAAACATCGGTTCAAGTACCGCCTACAAAACCATTACATAATAAGACGAATAAGGCAGTTCATTCATAAAGTATGCATGTAATAACGTTCAAGTTAAATACACACATTAATTGATGAAATCTCTTTAGTTACGACTATATGTATACTCGTATATATGTAGAGCGTTTAATGGCCCTTTCATTCGGTTTAACAGATGCTCTTCCCGTGGGTGTCGTAAGGGATTAAGCTGTCATCTATCAGACAATATATATATGGTGCCCTATTGACAGCCCCTTATAACCTAAGTGGGACTTAATTATGCATTATAAAATATAAGCATCTAATATTTATTTTATTTTTATTGATTTAACAAGGCACTAGGTAATCTTATATACTTAGTCCCACTAAGCTGTACAGACTGTTTATCTGTTATACGCTGTTTGGGGTTATGAGTGTATGTACATAATAATATGTATCTTTTGTTAATACGATTTTAGTAATTGCCGGTAGAGTCACCCTTATCCAACAAAATTTTATACAGCTACTAACGCCCCGGCTTCGCACGGGTGCAATGTTGACTAATGTGGTGTCAGTGTGAAGCGATTAATAACTCGTATATATAGGAGATATAATGAGAAGATATTTTTTCTTATGTAAGCCTACCATAATGACTCCACTCTGACTCATGGAATGCAACAAGTGGAGGCTAAGAGTGGTGGTCAGTATCCTCATTGCAGGTGCAGTCAATGCAGCCATGTGACCCACACTGTGGCGACCTGGTAAGATGCTTTTTCACGCTCCGCTTAAAAGACCCGGGATCAAAATGGGAGGGAAACAAGTGTTTTGGCAGTGAATTCCAGGCTTTAACCGATCGGCACAGAGAGGAAGAGCCGAACCGTTTAGTTCGAGATCGTATATTTTCTACTCTCAAACGGTGACTCCTCAGGCCAGCACGTGTTGTCGTATAGAGAAAAGGAGAAGGTGGGACCAATTGGAAGAGTAATAATAGTAATAATATGAGATAGGCATGCGTCACACAGATGAAATACTCTCTCGATCTGTTTAGTACATCAAGCTTCTTCGAGGCTAATTTGGCCTTACCCTCTAAGTGACCGCGAAACTGGACTTCGCTTGATATATCGACGCGAGGGATTCCAATGCTTGCTGATACGGTTAGAGAAGCGCTAATTAAGGCATTGGGTTTTTTCGTAGTTCTTTTTAAGATTTACAATTCCGTAGTACATAATTTTGATCTATCTCGTAAAGTTTAGCCAGCAGCGTTTGCAATAATTTAATTTGATTTTACCACTTTTTTTTATGTTTTCTTTTTTAAATGAACTTCAATGAAGGTGTGTACGTAATCAACTTAATATATTTTAACTACTAATTAATTCAATAATTTATCCAACAACTTAGAATAATAAATTAATTTTACCCGTTCATTAAAACGTAAAGTAAGTCATAAGTCAAAAACTCCAGACGCTATAAATATATCTTATTGTCTAATTTAAACTCAAATAAAAAATGAACCTAAATTAATGGGTTATAATTATCATTTTGATTAGCATAGAGAGATAACTGAGTTAGTTTAACAATGATTATAAACAGTTATGTGAGGTAAAACTGGAAAAAAAAATATTAATAGCTTGATATCTAACAAGTTTTTCATACTTAATGCCCTTCAGCAAAACCGTAATTGTAACCTCCGATGTCATACAAGAATATACTATGAGTGTTTTTATATATGTTCGTCACAGAACACCTAACTGCGACTTAAGTTGTTTTTTAAACTGAACATCATGTACACCTCTCCCTACTACTACTTCAGGTGGAATGTATGTTTATATTTTACTTACAATTGCGCCATCTATCGCAAGTTGTTATTAATCTTTCATTTGGTAATAGTTGTTGAGTATAGAGCAAATTTAAAAAGAAAAAAAAATAATAAAGAATCATTAAATTTATGAAAATGAGTATTACGATTTACATTATATGCTTAGTGTATTTTTTTTAACTATATTCTCACAGATGTAGTTAGATGCAATATTCAAGTAAAATCCCTAGTTACAAGATTTTCATAGGTAACCCCTCCATTGACGCTTAACAAAAGTAACTAACATACGCAATCATATTACTGAGAAAAGGTGAAAAAGAAAAAAAACTAACACGGAGTCGGTTTAATTTAGTCGATTCTGTTATGAAGGCTTAACGTACTATTATCATAAATCTGTTTATACACATTGTTTCTCTCTTTAGTTTTCCATTAAAAAGAATTTCTATAAAGGAAGATAATTTTCTAGAATGTCTAATTATATTGAGCAATGACTTATTGACTCAAGTAGTTAGTGACGCAGGTCTTATTATTAATCGGTCTATGTCCTATTCTCAATACATACTTTGTTATTTAATAAATCAAATCTACTAAACAGTTTCACAATGATATTTGGGAACTTATTTTTTGGGATCGTACTTATTTTTGTATGTTTGCCCTACTAGTTTTTTTGTGTATATGTATGTATGTGTGATGTTTCTCTTAATAGATAGATAGTGTAACTTGGGGTATAAGACTCGACTCGTTTTCTAGAATAGAGACTTAGCAGAGGTTTTAAAGTTGGTTTTGAATGCAAAGTAAGCGGTTTATTCATATGTCAACGCACTATGACCCTCGCATGCCATTCACCAAGTTCCATATGACACGCAATAATTGCATGTCGCAAGAAGTTTCGACACACACAGTTTTTCTTTTTTCGTGGGAAAATCTTTTCACCTCTTTGCCGACACAATGAACTTAATGTGTAGAAAACGTCAAGGTTATAACTGCGACCGTTATAGATTTTATTACAAGGGACTAAGGGCTAATTTTGCATGGTTTCGTGTAGATTATTTTTTATTACGGGTACAGTAATTTTGTGATAATAAAGCGAAAACGTTGGTTTAATATGACAGTTAAAACTTGTGTCGTAAGGAAAGATATAGTAATACATGTCTGAAAACTGTATGCATATATATAGTTACACGAGTCAAAAGTAAGTCTTAAACTTCCATATTTAAATATTCGTCAAGGAAACATACTAAAAATCTAATAAATCAGCAAGCTACAAAAGGAATGTATCAGCTGATATTCAAGTCGTTGTAACAAACGGAAGTCGCGTCACGTGTGAGTACCGGCTAACTTTGTATGCACGGCGTGTGCGCGCGCACCTTTATAATACGCGTACGTAGAATTCGGTTTACGAATTACAACGATGGATTTATGGAAAAAAAAATAGGAATTTTGTAACGGCACTTTTGTTCTTTTATAAAATTTTAATTTAATATAAAGCTCTTTTTTATTTGAATCAGATTATGCTGTATTTTAATGTAATGTGTGCCGCTCTTGTCGCATATTATTAAACAGTTACCGAAGGAGTTTTGTGTTCTATATATGAACTACCATTGTTTATAGAGTTTTTTTACGGTAACATTGAAAAGTTTTCTAGCATTTCCCTCCGTAAATTATCGGGTGACCCATCTGCTCGTTTGCCCCTCATATCACATGAAAAAAAGATACGTTGTTTGAGGCACGGTTATTGTTACTTTTATTATGAAGGTAAAAAGTTGTATTTGGCTTTTCTTTTTAATTTTTGGCAGTTAAAAAATGCTTATCGTAAATTTGAAAAATGCGTACCAGAACCGTGTACAATTTTGAATTTTCAATTGTAATGTACTTTTTAGAATTTATTATATTTACATCGTATTTAACTTATAAGGATGCTCTTAAATTTAAATGTTTTGTAAAAAATGTCATAGTCAGAAACCTGACCTAACCTATAAATGTCAAAAAAAAGTCAATTCGAATTATATTTAGAACAAGCATTTGTCTTTTGTAATATGTGAAATTGGTGCAAGGTCTTAAACGCGGACATATTTCGGGAGCTAGTTGCGCGTCAAGGATAGACTCGCAACAGTGGCGCAACTAGTGGCGCAAACATATTAATTGCCACACTGCAATCAAACTACAGGCCGATGTTTTATCCTCGTAAAAAAATAATGAATTAAGATATGGTCAAATTTATATAAAATTGTTTAGTCTGAAAAAAAAAATATAGATATAAAATTTAAAGAAAAACCTTTTTATAATTACACCTTCTTTTAATCCCACATTTATGTTATATCTGATCTACACTTTCATTGAATCTACAATTACTAAGGACTTATATATACACTTATTCAATCAAGTGAAACCTTCAGTGTTAAGAAATAAATACCTATGCTGACAGCTAACATCATGTGTTGTCTGTTTCTTATACCTTTCTTTTATTAGTAATATTATTACTAATAAAGAAAGGTTACCACTTGTATATATTATACATACTTATATATATTATATTACCACTGTACAAATTATTAAATATGATGGAGATATAAATGTAATAAAATTAATTTAAATATAAAATAATACGTATTATGGCCGTAACGAACTAATCTAGCTTAAAGCTAGAGCTATTTTCTTAAAATAACCGTGAATTAAGAATAAATATGTAATTTTAGCCATGTTTTCACTGTAATATACATAAATTTACCAAACAGCCTGTGTATATGAACAGTTAATGTTAGACCGTGCGAAAATCTGATAAAAACGTTTGTATGTACGTATAAAGAATATTTTTTCCAGAACAATAGCCGTTAGAACGACCATATGTACCGACCGTTTTTTATTCTTAATTACTGCCAGTAATTTACCTTTCTAAAGTTGAGGTCAACTCCTTAATCCGATTAGTTAATTTTTAATTTCTTGAATTTTTTTGAAACTGTATTTCGAAACAGCCTGTAGAACTGCAAACCTATTAAGCTGGCTCCTCACTATATACATTAAAAATTAAATATATAAAGAAAATTAAATACTTTATATTTTTATTTGTGTTAATAAATTTTCTTAAAATTGCTTTGGTTTAAGTCCGTAATAGTCAAATTATCATAGAGAGAGTACAGATTTGTGGGCTACAATGTTCCAGATGGATTTTTTTACATCAACACTAGTATTACAGACTATTGTTCGATGAGGGTGAAATCGGGGCAGAAAGTTAGTAGTGGTGAAATATGTAAAAGTGATGGTAAATTAAATTCACATTAACATTTATAGTGGAAGAGAAAATCCCTCACACAAAACCGGTTGTAAGCCAATATACGGTAATAAAATCTTTATATGCTTGTTACATTTGTTTAATTAAAATGAAAATAAGGGTTGAGTTAGTCGTCCTTAGAATATTAGATATCTGTTTATTTTTAACACGTTCATTATTCGTTACACGTTTTAATAGGCTATTAGCCGATAAGAACGATTAAATTATTCGGTTTTCTCTCTTTAAAGAGTTCCTATTTCTTTCCTTTGTGTTACATAAAAATGTCATGGAACATATACTCCTTATCCGGAGGTGGGCGTTAGTGACCGCGCCACAGTGTTTCACTAATGCGGTCATTATCGAACACATGAACTATTGTAATCTCTCTGTCAGTTCTAAATAAATTCCATTACAAAAAAAATACATTTTTTTGTAACTTTAATAGATCATTATTGGATGCCAATACTAATCGTATAGTGTTGTACTTTTATATACTTATAGTTAGGTGTGTCTTGTCCTATTGTACCACATACGTTTTACTAAATAGAATTGAATGTTCCACGAAGAAAACTTTACAATAATTATTAATGTATGCAAATATTTGGAAAACTCTGTTGCATTTTATAGTAAAATAGCGATATAATACTACGTATATTATCTTACAACAAACAAAAATGTTATAACCGTGAGAATCCAGACGAGTCAACGAACTACCCAGCGGTCGGCTAAACCTAACATTACCATATTAACTTATCTAAACACAATTTTAGCGTTTTATTTCACAATTTATCAAGCCCAATCTCAATTAAGGCTAGCTCACACATATATAAATCGCCAACACATGACAATGAAACGAGAATACAAGACATTTTCGCACGCCCATTGCAATGCATTGCGCAAAAAATGCATATTGCGCGAGAAGGGCGATGTATTGTGCACCTAGCCTTATGAGAAGTGCTTTGTTAAATGTTATATGTATTTGAATTAGTTCTTTATTGCTAGTTCAAATCCTAATAACCTTTGGCCGTGTTGAACAATTGGGAACGGCAAAATTAGTTGGTAAGTACTAATACACACACGTTGGTATATACGTATGTATGTTGCAAGTAAAAAGTTTTCTACAACGTGTGAGTCAGTCAAAGTAATAATAGGTTTTAATTGCATTTAGTCATTGAGGTTAATAAGAAGATAATATTTTTTCTCATTTATAGTGCTACGTAAATGACTTAATAGTTCCTATAACATACGCTTTTCCTAAGCGACCGTATAGCGTTACTAATGAAATATATAAATGATGCAATATATTAATAATTCATTGGAGACCGATTGAATAGTTTTTCAATTTTGTTAAAAGTATTACTTTAGTGGGACCAAATGCTAATTGACAAAAAGTGGGTATCTAATACACCGCTGCCTACTCCTGTATAAAACTAAGAATGTTTCAGAGTAGCAGTTATTACTAATAATAGGCAGGGGTATATTATATATACATAACATATATATAAAGTGTCTTAGTCGTATTTGTACCGAATTACCGAGTATCCATGAAATTAAAATATATTCTAAATATTGAATTACAGAGCTGCGACTATTCTCTCTATCTTGCGCGTCGCACCCTGTCTATACATATACAGTAGAATCCCGATTATCCGGATCAAATAAAACCAGGGATATTCCATATAATCGAAAATCCGGATAATCGATTTCGAAGCAAATCAAACAATATTTACATTTTTATATATTTTTATTATGTAATGGGTTTTACATGCCTCTTTTAGATATCTAAAAAATGAGCTATAATAATAGATAATGAATTACACAATACCTATGTAATTTAAAATGTAGCTTTTAAATAACTTGTTATTGATCTTTGACGTAATTAATCACATCTTTTCTTTGCGGCCAAGTCCCTGATGCGCTTCAGTTGTAACAACTGTATGAGCTCCGATTCGTCCTGTCCTTCAGCCACTTAAAAGCAACATCTAGACCTTCAAAAGCTTCTGCGTGAGATGGTACTTGACATACGTCTCCAGTTTCTACACTATGGCAGTTCAGCCACTCCTTAATATTCTTTTCATTGCTTCTGTTATTTCTTTAAAATTGTAGTGCGGTTTCATTAAAGAATTAGATAGAGTTAAGTTTAATAATTTATATTATGCCCTTTTTAATGTTTGCAATTGTACAGGGTTCCACGCTTCTACCAGCATATAACAACAATCTTATAAACTTGGAATAAATTTGTCGTAACTTGTCTCGTTGCACCGTCAAAACATTTTTAAATTGACAATTAGAACAGAGAGGAATGAGTCCGGATAATCGGATGTTCGGATAATCGGTGTTCGGATAATCGGGATTCTACTGTACTGTATACAGAATAAGTACGTATAAAAATATTGTTTGCATATTTTTTAAAGCTTTCCTTAAAATTATACAGATAGATAGAACTATTCACGCAGGGTGCCGTTGTAAGACCTACGAAATCTATCGCCATGCGTTCCACTATGAACAGAATATTGTACATATGTTCAACACGATGCGCAACGCACCGCATCTTCATAATTGAGCAAACTTTCACTGGTTATGACTGAACAATTGTCAATCTCGATGATTTGGTCTGTTAATCCATGATTCCAGAAATAACAATTGAGCGAACGAAGTTGTTATGTTACAAAGATTTCGTCGATGCTACGGAAGTGGCACACAACACTCCTTCTTTATAAATACTATTATTAACATGGGTCACATATTAGTAGATTCTCGTTAATATCTCTGCTTAGTAAAACCCCTCGATTAGAAGCCGACCTCTGAACCAGCTCTAGCTTTATACTGAAAAACGCAAGTCGATGGGTACTATAAAAGTGTAACGTTTACTCTACCTTCTTGATATTTAAGATAAGTCAATAAAACTCTCTCCGCAAAGCAATTACATACGGTTATAATATTTACATTTAGTATAACTAAATAAGTCAATTAATATGGATGAGACGTTGGGGGTCGATTAAATTAATGCTATTTATAAATCGGGGACGTTAGGCAACGAATCAGCGGCGACCCGACATCGTGATCTCACTATACATTGTACTAAATACGTCACACACGTCATTGCTGTCTTTTAACAACTGATTACATATTTTTAACTGTGGCAACACAGAGAATTCAAAAAATTGAAAATTATTTAACTCGTTCGTCCTGTTTTTTTTTGTTTACTTATTTAATATATATTAAATATATATAAGTAGTTTTTAGATACATGCATACACTTACTCGCGCCTTTTTTCCCGAAGGTGTAAGCAGAGACGTCGCAACTGACCATTTTTTGCTAATTATAAGTAACCTAACTTACCTTAGCCGTCAACCAGGTGCTGTGTGTAATTGACTGTGTATGCTGTATGATCAATAACAGTCACAGCCCTTAGTCACTTTTCACGACACCCACGAGAAGAGATGGGATGACCATATCTTCCACCTACTAACCACATTACTAACGTTAATTGTTCATGCCTAAAATATATTTTTTATTTAACAATCAGGCCCTATTCGCTTTCCAAAAGTCCGTTACATATCTTGATTTTCATGCGGCAGTTTATGATTGTTTTATCAGCACCAAAAGTTGTTTGTTTGTTGTTAAAATAACGGTTTGTACGTATGCAAATATACAGAATAATGAATATTTCTAAATCTCATAATACATCTGACGTCATAACACAAGTTATAAAACGACAAAAACTATACGTCAAATATTCCGATAATGTTTTATCATTAAATAGCTAGATGTATACATCATTGCATCTATCAAATAAAGTGTAGTAATACATGTTTATTTATTGAATGTACAGCATCATCTGTATTTTTAATGACGCATGTTTGGATTTACATTAGATAACAGAGCAACAAATGTATTTTTTTTAATTATAATTCATATTCACGTTATATGTATGTATGTCCAGTTCACATTATATATGTTATATTCGTCGTTATTAGCTGTAGCGCTTTTGTTTCTTTTTTTATTAGAGAGTTACCTTTATAAAGATTGATGATTCTGCTTTTTAATTAATTTGTCATTTTTATAATAAGAATACACAGCAATATGACCTAAGACAAAAGTCACTAAAGTTAGAGTCGAAACGAAAAAACAAAACAAATGAATAAGTAAGTAGGTATATACTAAAATGTATTTTTATTAGGTTTCTACTCTCATGCCTTATTCTTAGTATTTCTTACGACCCTTTGCATCTATGTGTAACCAACGTTTACTTACTTAGATAGGAACAACTAGAAAGTATATGGATCTTCCGGTCACTTTGATATATATTCAGGATGTTTTTTTTTTCTTTGCGCTAAAACTGTCAAACCTTTCTCTTATTGTATATATTGTGTTTAGATGTTTGTTTAAAGTTAAACACTGAGCAATAGAGAATTTGGGATACTCACTACATTCATACAGTTGCAGAGGCGTACGTACCAAGCTCTCTCATTTTGCCTAACATAACTGAATAAAACTTAAATCTGGCGCTGGTATATCTACTGGTATATATACTGTGAATATGTATACAGTCTGGTAGGAAACAGTCCAATCCCTGAGTCACCCACTAACAATCTTAAAATCTTTAAGTCCTAAACAATATAACGTTTTAACACGAACTGTACTAAATTTGGAACCTAAATCGGCTTAGCCTGAGATGGAAAGGTTGTGGTCGCTAGATAAACAATAATATTCCTGTACAAATTACTGCCATTTACTAATATTTATTTTCATAGCTTCGGAATATTTCCAAGATTACTATACAGTAAATGTCGTAAATATTCACATGAATTGTAATTTCAAATACATTTACATCAACTCGTAATAGCCTACCACAGTTACTCGTACAAATCATCAATCTTTCAATACTAAGAACCGCTAAGATTTCACAACCTATTGAAGATACTTTCGTACATGCTAACACGTATGATATTATTTTATTATACATATATTTGATTAGTTTGCTTGTACACCTTCACAGGAGTGAAGTCGTGTAACAGTTATTTTTTATGTATTGGCGTCTTATAACATTGCGTTAGAGGGCTCGGAGTACCCGGCATCAGCCCGTTCTAATTATAGGTATGCGCCCTGACTTGCTTGAGCTATTGCTTAAACTCCCCAATCTATTCGTGTATGCAATATACCTTTCCTTCAATTTCTATTCGTCCTTTTCAATTCCAAACGGCAATTGTCCGCTATGACGTTGATGGGACTGAATTATGGTCTTCAAAACGTGGGCGTTAATGTCGCCTCTGCCTGCCCCTTCAGGGTTGTATCGATGCGATACATCGATAGCGACATTGAGGCCCACGGCGTGTGTGTTTGTATGTATATAACGGTATATAAATGTAAGTAGATAGTAGGAATAACAAAAATTATGTTATCTTATCTTATATCTATACATTATACAGTATTTGCCTATAGTTAGCTCAGATTGCTTGTAATATTGTATAGTTTTTTAGTTTTACTTTGTCATTGTTATTTTAATTAGAAAAAAAAATGTATTGAAGTAATGATACCAATGTTTTACGTCATAAGTTGTTATACAAGTTTCTATAGAATTTGATTTGAAAAGGAGAGATTGATTGTAATTGATTGTAACGATATTTGTTATATATTACTAAATAATGTTATATTACGGAGCAATTTTTCATTACGGTATTACATCACGGTTTCCAACGACTTCTTCTTTCTATTACTTTTATTTAAAAAAAAAACTATTTAGCATTTAACCTAATTAGAGCTTCTAACGAAGTAGTAATTTCACATGTAAATATATGAAGCATATTTATTACTTCACAAAAAGCTTCTCCCAACTCAAAAGACAGACCGTAACGTCGAATAAATCATCGCGAACAGAATCTCCAAGGCATCAAGTACCGCCCACCATATTTACGTGTATCAACTCGTTGGTTTCTCTGCACATAGCTTGTTCTTTCACCTTTGTTCCAATTGCTGGCGCAGCCACCCGAGACGGGACGCATCATCGCCCTACTCGCTACTTGGAGGCAAAACAGATGTTCCAATGAATTAATTGCACGTATATTTGATACTTACTTATTTTTGGTGTTAAACTCGCACTGATTCAAATAATTCAGGCACAAAAAATATTGAGTAATGAACATACATTTATATATTATACGACTTACAAAACTTGGTTTGATAAGTACATACATAAACTCGTGCCTATATAGGCACGAGTTTATGCTTCTTCTTACCCCTTTGGGGATATCCCCAAAGGGGTAAGAAGAAGCGAAACGCCCACGCGTTTGAGACGCCGAAGAACTTATAGGCTTGTCTTTGTTTGCTTTAGTCCCACTTACTTGGTAAAGCAAGCCTATTGCCGTCATCCGTCTATATAGTGTCTGATAGATAACAGTCCGATCCCTAAGTCGCTTTTTGTGGTAACGGGAAGGGATGGGCTCGCCCTATTCTACGCCACCAGTATAATGTATATACATATATAATATTGTCATATATATATATTTAAATATATTGATCTACAATCTCTTATCAGCGACTTAAGGTTCACTTTTGAATTTCACTCCGCCATTAATTTGTATCTTCATGTCCATGTCGCCATATCTTGCTCTTTACTCTTTCCTTAAATTTCACTAATCAGTTTATTATGAGAACTTATACTTTTAGAATATAAACTTTCGTGGGTTACATTCATATTTATTTAAATATACGGTTTTATTTACGTGTGTATTTCGCGGATGCCCGACTAGTTTCGGACTCGACGGAGACCTTTCTCAAGGAGTAAGTCGTCCAGCCAGGACGGCACCAGACGTCACACTCGCCAGTTTTATTTACATAAATAACTTTTACTTTTATTACAATATAAACACATATCAATCATCATCAATCACATATCATTAATCACATATAAACACACATAATTCAATATCTAGTTAAATTCAAGTTTCTAGTTCTGTTTATCCGTATTCGCGTTTCAATCCATATACATATATACAAACTTACATTTCTATACAAAATCCTTATGAAAAGTAATAAAAACGAAACCATATTTGACATTAAAAAATTGAAAATAAAACTCTATTAGCAAAAGCTTAGCTTTCTTATTCAAACTATATTTACGTAGAAGCTTTCTTCTCCCTCTGCTGCCTTAGATGTGTTGTTACGCTGATATGAAATCAAATCGGACTTTCATCAACATGCAGATTGTATGGACCGTTACGAACTAAATGCGGGACCCATTAACTGTACTCTGCTACTACTACCAGCATAGCGTGAGAATATGATAATTCAAATAATTATGCGCTTGGCCAAGTCTTAGGGACAGAGGGAGGGAGTTCGCATTTTTACATTATATATGGTTGACGTAGAAAAAGAGTTCAAGCTTATTAAGATGTGAGTAAAAAAGATATATTGACAATTGACCATTTAGGAATGAATAAACTTTTCATTTTAGCGCTATAAAATAACAAACAGATTCACAATTTTTCAGGCTACTGAAGTTGTCAGATTAGGCCGTATATTATTTACAAGTTAGTTTGAATACGCTACTTACTGGTTAAAACATTTATTTTATATTATTATGTAATAATAAAATAAATGTTTTTTTTTTTTCATTTTTAAGTTTCATTTTCGTGTATACAATAGTCCAGCGATAAGGGCACGCATAAAGATTTTTACCCGATTTTGCAATAAGGAGTAATATATATGAAAGTATGTGTCATGTTTCTTTGTTACGCCCTACAGCGTGGGCAGCTTGATGGATTTCGACTGTTGAGGTGTCATTAGCCTCTTCTTAATAGTGGTAGGGAGATGGTAATATAGAAAGAAAGTTAATAAGGCAGTTAGATTTTAAATTTTTGACAGTCTTACTTGTTAACGACAATTCTAGACGCTAAAATTAGCACATTCAAACAAATACCTTATGTTTGATACTTCGAATTAATTATGCCATACCACTTTTTATTATATATTAAAGGGACAGACGAAAAAAGACAGCGTTCCTCAAAGACAGGGTCACCTGATGGTAAGTGACAACCATCGTCCATGAAGATCTGCAACTCGAGAGTCGTAAGTACGCTGTCCGCCTTTGAGGGACATGAGGAGATGCGGGGATGAGGAGATGGGAAAAGGGGCAGGGGGTCAGGGGAGAGGAAAAAGGAGAAGGGAGTTGGACCTCCGGGAACCTCACTAATTTCGGGGAAATGCAACCGGTTTTCAGTGAGGCCGTGGTATCGCACCGGTCGAGCCGGCCCATTCGTGAAACTTTGTCTAACAACGAAAATTTAATTTGTATATTTACACGGACTGATCTATCTGACAATATACATATGCGATAGGATTGAACTTAAATATTTTATAATTGTAAAAATTTTATGTAATATATTTTTAGACAACTCTGTCTACCTCTTTGTAGCCACTGCGTATGTGTACATATTTATGTACATATGTTGCTACGATTACCTTTTCCCTGCTATATATAGTTGCGAGACTCTACTTCAACAAATAAGTAATTATTAAGATATTAACATTCCTCTTAATTTTATATAAATACATTTATTTTTTAATTATTCTGCTGTTATAAAACTTTCCCCACATAAACCGGAGCAATATTTTCATAGAAGTTTATAACCAAATCTACACAGTCATGATCCACATGTAATGTGGGTGACACAGAACAGATGAGCCGTGGGAGTATACCCCATTGTCTTGCACTTTCACGACCGCCTTAATTGCTGTGACGGGGTTTCATCAAATTAATTGTATTATACCAGTGACGAAGTTGGTCAATCATATGCTTCTGGACCGTGTTCGTTAAGAAAATATCTTCAAGTTTAGTTCGTCTGGAACCCGTTAGCATAGATTATATTTCATAATATTAAACAGAGACAATATATAGTTTGAAGAATGTTTGCCTCTTATCTGTCGGTCTATGGTTGGATCATAGACTATATAGGTAGCTTATAGACCTCAGCAACATTTCGGACGAGGTCTCATACTTCTGTATTGTTTACTTTTTGTGATATTAAAAAATATATGGCCTTTAAAAGAAAATCTTAACAATAATATAACGTTTTCATTATTTTTAAATTTAATTTTCTTACACACATTTTGCATATTCAAAACTCAAAACATCATCATCTCGCATAATCTGATATCATACTATAATACTCGTATGAAGCATATATTTATAAAAAAAGTATAAATAATATAAGAAACAAGATGCTGTACACTGACGGAAAACTATAAATAAACACGCCTATCAGCCGAACAAAAACATCAATCCAAAGTTTACATATCAAAGAAAATGTTATGATTATCTAACATCTAAACATTGTTATTTACATAACAACTAACAAACAGCCATATCATCACGCTGCACATTTTATACTCGTTTTTATTAATTACATCTATTCATTAGGCATATCCACCCATATTTAACATAAGACATCCAAAAATAAAACCTTAAATTCAACTTCATAAAACACAAATTACTTTAAAATTAAAAATCATACACGACCACCAATGAATCCATATGTCTCTTTAGAAATGTAAATGATTACGAGTTCTATGGCTTGCGGATAAAATTCATTTCAAAATGTAGTGAGTTCGTCAAGGGGCAGTAAGCAAATAAAATTAGTATGATGGCGTTAAATGGTTGATTTGTAACTTATGTTAATTTAACGTATTAATTACTTACTGAATAATTTTAATGCAGAACTAGGTGCGATATTGTCACGCTTCATGTTCACTTACCATCATGTTCTCGGCTTAAAGGTTGTTATATAAATTACAATATTTTTTAATAATGAATATTTCATTGAGTTAGTCTGCTTGGCTAATGAGTATGAGAAAGGTGATTTATCGTCATCATGTAACAAATTACCTAACCACTTTATCTTATTTGTTTTTTGGCTTTTTCTTTAATTTGAAAATGAATGAGTAGGTTGACGTTTTGTCTCCATCTTTAAAAAAAGTTAAAAACAATATATCTTTAAAGATATCCAATTCTAGTGGACTGGCCTGATAGTTTAGTGGTTCGGGGATCGAGCCCACGACCTTTTTTCTTCCGTGTGGGAATAGCTCCACGACCTCTTTTTTCAGAGGTCGTGGAGCTATTCCCACACGGAAGAAAAAATTGCGTGATCCACAAATTAGTGTCCGAAGTCTTGGTATTCCTGTTAAAATAACTAAGCAATAAGTTGCACTAAACTAAGATGAAAATATCTACAGAACTCGTCTACTGAGGTCAAAGACCACTTGACCGTGCAATTATAAACTAAAAAATCATACATACATATGTACATATAGATAAATTCAATCACGATATACAGTTAAGCGTCATGGGAGAATGCGCCTCATGCATATTGCACTAGTTCGCTATAAAAATTATGTTTTATTGTCATAATTATAGAAAGGGTAGCCAACTGTGAAAAATCTTCGACAGGTAAAAAAGATGTTGCAATTGATGCTGGTATGTATAGGAAACGTGTAGTGACTTGACTCGACTTGTAGCGGCTATCATTTTAATATGTTGCTATAATGCTTATGTCATAGTTAGTTTTTGTGACTGTATTTCTGATTTCGAAATAGGAAATTTGTTCAAGAAAGTACCCCCTAGAGAAATCCACCGTCAACCACATAAACATAAACATATTAGAAAAAAGTAGTTTATAGGTGCCCAGTAAACAAAACAACGACGGAGGTAAGATTACACGATTTTATTATATAAAACAAGATTTCATTTGAAATTCGAACTACCAGTCAAATGTAAAGCTGTTTGTGGTAAAAGTGATGTTGCCAACATAAACAAAGCAAAAGTTCAATGCACAAATTTTTAAATTGGCAACATTTATTGATACCCGCTATACCTATACTTATTAAACTGTTAGTTGTAAACTATATAGTTTACTAAAAGGATCCTTATAACTTAATTTCATAGGTTAGCATGTAAGAAAAAATCTAATTACGAATTATAACATTGCCCACTATAGAGTACAACATATCTTAACACAAATCGTAAAATAATTAAATACCCCAGTGATAAGATTTTACACAATAAGTACACTATTAAAACAGTTTCCATGAGAATCAGCTGCCATCTGATCCTTCTTTCTAATTAAAACATCATTAGAGAAATTGTCTTTGAGGTAAAAAGAGGTCTTTCCCCAATAATTGTCAAAGGGCTTAATTACGAGAGGAGTGTAAGTGAAGGTAAGCTAGGTTTGTGACCCGGCGATGCGTGAACTTCCGCGTCCGGGGTGAGTGTTCACACGCGAGTTCCTCCTCAGGTTGATGGTTTAAAGATTCAAGGTTGGAAGATAATGGTTTCACTTTTAGGTAATAGTCTTTTGGATTCGTTCATAAACGATTAGCTCTACGCTACAATAAAAACAAAAATGTCTAATCTTTTGTCTATATTTACAATGGCTGTATTTTTTGATGCACTGACCGTTTAGTACTTTAGGTGGGAACATTGCAAACAGTTTCTCGGCCGTGTCGTTCTACACTTTCACTTCGTCGTGTAAAATAAAAAAAAACAACATATTTGGATTTATTTCAAATACGGAACAAGATAAAGAGGAAATTTTCGTAAACCAATAGTTATTTTTCAATTATTTAAATATGAAAAAAATATGGAAACGGTAATTTAACGTTTATATTACTATTTAAGTAATAAACGTAATACTAAAGCAAATGATTTCAGACTGTTATGTTATGACGTCACCATTTTACGCCTCTGCTTCGCCCATGAGCTCTCTCAATACTTGCAATATATTGCTTAATTTCTTTTAGTTTAATCAATCGCAATATTTGCAACCATAGTGTACTTCTTCTTCTATCTTATAAAAACTACGCAACTAAGTAAATTTGCTTCTGACCTTAACAATATGTATCTATTAATATTATGAAGAGGCAGAATTGGTTTGTTTGAAAGCGCTTATCTCAGGAAATACAAATCTGATTTGAAAAAAAATCTCTGTAGCATTAGATAGCCTGTATATTGAGAAAGAATATAGACTAACATCATGCTCCGATCCTTAGGAGGGGAGCAGTGAGCATAAACGCAGGGGAAACTGCGGGAAACGGCTAATAATAATATAAATGCGAAAGTGTGTTTTGTTTGTTACGCCTTCAAGTCTTAACTTCAAAACTGATCATGATGAAATTTTAAATACACGTTGCGAGATATCATGAGGAAGATAATATTGTTTCTTAAAGATAAGCTAAATAAGTTTTTTTAAGCCAGCGGAGCCGCTGGTATATGTTAGTACGAGTGTCAAAAATTCGCAGACATCACGTCTCAAATAAAAATTCGAAGTATAAAAACTTAACCGTATTGTTACACGACTCACTGGCTATGTGTTATACCTAGAAGAGTATTATTTTTCGTAAGAGTTGCGCGCGCGCCGACCCGCAACGGTGACTTCCTGTTGGGTGCTATGACCCCGAAGAAATGGTCTGTGGCCGGCGAACTTTGCCTCTTTATACATATTTTTTGTTCTTTTTTTTTAAATTTTGTTAAACTTAATTGTTGGCACAGGAAATTGATTCTGTGTTTTGGGACAATCAAGGTTTTTACGGTGGGTGAGTTTTAGTGATGGATTGTGAATCTTGGGATTTATTTTGGTATCGGTATATTTGTCTCTTCAAGCCTTATTTCGTAAATTTACCTTACTTAAACAGTATCAGCTCTTTCACTTACTCTTTCGTATCCAGTGTGATGTTCTTTTCAAGCAAATCGACTAAGCCTCTGAAGGGTCTGTTTAATTGATGAATAAGTAATTGTTGTAAATTGAGATTTTTTTCATTGAAAGTTCTTATTCGACTAATATGAAAGCCACCTAAACTTATAAGTGCAGTATCCGATTATTTTTGTTACAATAGTGTTTATCTTGTATCACAGCCAAAAAAAAAACAGTTCTTTTAACAAGTTTTTGCCTCACGATATTAGTCACCAACGCGTGGTAGTATTTTGGTGTGGTAATTCTAATCTATATTTAGATAAATGATTTGTTATAAAACTCCTTATTTTAGTTTATTTTATTATAACATGAAAGCTATCTCATGTTAAATTTCATCAAAATTCGTGGAGCCGTTTGATAGTGTACAAAAACATACAAACGTACACTACTGCTACTATGCTACTATACAGTTTACAGCTATTGTCGTACCATTATAATAGAAGAAAGTTGACTTGCAAAATAATTGTCCCATACTGCCCCCTCCAAAAGTCGAAAGTATAAATAGATTAAGCGATCCGTCATAATCTTATCGATTTTTTCTCCAGTAATCTTCCGCCTTGTAGCTTCCGTGTGTCAGTTTTTTATCGATTATAAAATAATTGATTCTAATAATTATATTTCGCTGAATCGATTAATCGTGGGTCAGTGGGTATTTTAATAGGTTTATTGTATTGTATTTGTTGAAGTTCATTAGTAATAGTTCATTTATCTTTTCACACGTTATTTGGTTTAAAAAGTATTCATTAAAGCAATGACGAAGTAATATTGAAACAGAGTCATCTCTTATATAAAGAAATACATTATTAAAGAAGCAACTTGCTATACAACCTAATATGTCAAATGCGTGTTGCCATGATCCTAAATTTTATTATAAAACAAGAACAGAACATCAGGTGGAATACTCATTTTCATCACTCGGGGTTGTCTAGCCCGCAGGAATTGAACCGTAAATGATATATGCTTCCGTTACTAACATTGAGCTAATTTACTGCCACCGACGTCACAAGCTTTATACATTTCCTTTATACGTTTCTTTTTTCTTTTTAATATTTATTCTACTCCGAATGACTGAAAATTATACAAGATATTTGATTACCACAACTCCGAGCGATTCAGTTTATTTTACACAATAAATAATACGGCATTTCTACCTTTATATCACTGTGTAAATGTGCTCATTATAAAACGATAAATAAAATTATCGCCCTTTCATGACACGCTGGTGAACGCGTGACATCTGCTCACGTTACACTTATTTTAAAACTCATAAATATTCCCGTTTATCGTATAAATTTTATTTAATAATATCTTTTTATCGTTAAAATTTATAGTTTTTTGCTTACATTAGGCATAATAACAGTAATCAATGTATCCATTTATTATTTTAAAAAAATCATTGTCACACGTTCGCGCCAACTTGTAATTTTGTATTTCGAACACCCACATCGAACCAAAAGTCCCTGCCCTCTTCACCACACGTATAATTAGGAGAAATGATCACGGACTTTATGCACGACAGGCGTCGAAGGGCAGAACCACGCCATTCAAATATATGACCGATTTTAGTACTACACCATTAATAAATGTGCTCATAAAATTGTTGACCGTATTTAATAATAATGTTCCTTAATAAAATGGTCTTTATTATAAAATATCGTCTTGAAATATTTTCGCATCGACCCATGAATGAATCAGAATTCATTCAATGTGTAGTAATCATTATAATAGTATAGAATCGTAACTTAATATTGGTATTCAATTATTCTTAGAAATATCGACCACACGCAATCGAACTCGAAATCGAACGCTTTATCGATTTAAAACAAAACGGTTCCAAATTTGAAACCGGCGCGTTCTTCTCTCTAATTCTCTTTGCCCGCCTATAATTGACAACGACGCGCCATTCTACATCCTTGTCTTGCATATAGCTTTCCAGTATCGGCATCTCCTTCTACTGTCGATGTCACGTGCGGCTGTCAGTGCAGTGACTATTTTGACAATTATGTCATTTGGTCGTCACGGGCGTGTCATTTGGGCGACGAACGATTGTGGCCCCTGTAATTTTGTAAGGAATGGTGGAATTTTTAGGGTCGTTGACATTGATTTGTAATATGATGTATGGGAACATCTGGGGAGTGTGAGAAATTTAAGGGCTGGAAGAACCTATGAACTCATGGGCACGTACATATTAGTCTTTTGTAGATGTACATACATATTTCTTAACTAAAGTTAATGTGTATTTAGAAGAAAGTATAGTTTTTTATTTTTCAAATTAGACCCACACCGTTACACGACCACCTGTCTCCTCATTAGATGGACTACCCATGATTTACACCAGTGGTGTTGCCATTATAAATAGTCAATGATTACTACTTTTTCGCCAGTTTGTTGTCAAACGTAAGGTACAAAGAAGAGTTAGCAACAAAACTTACACCTCTAATGTTCTTGACTAAAACACACAAACATATTAAGGGTGTATTAAAAACTCACATCGTGCATAATAGAATTTGGTCCCACTGACGCAATAGAGAGGCGAGCCTATTACCAGTAATCTGGTACTATATTAATTAAAAGAAAAAAAAGAAGAAAAAAGTTTAATGAGAGTGCACCCTTAAAATAAATTTAATCGCCATCAGAACTCAATAGACTGATCAATAATCCATACATCCTCGTATCCCTGCACATGGCTGCTTGATAAATTATTCATGTGCGATACAGGTGCAGTCACGACCTTTCTATACTGAATTTTCTACAGCCTCTTCATAGAAGGGAAATTGTTTACATGTGTCGACTAAGACGAATGTTTCTCTTTTGTTTTTATTGACTTCCACATCAGTCACACGGATGTTTTAGACTATTGTGTTACTTAGTTAGAACTTGTTTGCATAAAATAACAGCATACATTTACAGATAAATTGTGAGCAGTACCTGCGATTGAGCTGGTTCCGAAAATGTATATAAGTACGTGTATTTTATATGTATAGATAACAGTCCATAATGTAGAAATCTTAGTCTTTACTTACCCTTAGTCGCTTTTTGCGACACCCAAGGGATGAGTTGAGGTAGCCCTACTTTACCGAAAACCACACGACTGAAGGCTAAAGAGAGTTATCAGAAATAAAAATCATGTAAAATGTATAATAGCACATAACTCTATCAGCTTAACGTAAAGTGGCTACCGTTAGAGCGATGAGGCGCATGTTAATGTCCTGCTTTGTCTTGCCGACAGCGACACAACGCCGCCTTCTGTGGTCTCTAGACTTTATGTAGAGTTTATATTTGTAGTGCTCTTCACACCCACGCTCGCACTCTCACTCTAGTAAACCAAAGAAGAAAAGAAGTTAAGAGTTTAAGGTTAAGAATTTCTTTGAAAAATGAGACTTGAAATACTTAGTACTCGAAAGTACTTAGTACTTGAAATGCTTAGAGCTTAGTTCACTCGTACTCATATTATCACTCAATAGAAAAGAAAATCTAAGAATTTGTAATACCTTATGTAGAGCTTATTCAACAGCATTACATTTTAATAGCCCACTAGCTTCGGCCGCGGCCTTGTTCGATAAAGTGGCATGGTTCTTCCCCAGGGTTCGAAGTATCTACATACCAAAGATTATCAAAATCGGTTCAGCCGTTAGCCTTGTAGCAGACAGATAGATAGATGGCGCTACTTTCTCATTTATGCTATTAGTATAGACACTACATAATGCTCTTTCTTCTTGAACCTGATTTTTACCTCAACTTTTGTTAATATAATTAACTTTCTCTATATTTCAATGATTAGTTATATCATTTTAATACGTTGTAGTCGTAAAAACTCTACAATACTAATAGATAGTTGGTCGGTAAGTGTATTGAATATAAAACCTTTGTCGTATGACGCGACGCCCGCTACCGGCTTTGTGTCGCCGACAGGCAGACATCGACGCTGGTCTCTATATATAGGAGGCACTACTATATTTATAAAAAAAAATACTTTTTTTATAAAAAGTCATATTCTTATATAAACTGCAATTACAAAAATCTAGAAAAGGTGCTATATTTTTATATAACTCTGGTATTAAAGATAGATATATGTATATACATGTATAGTGTGACTTGTTTTCCAATTAAACAAGTAATTTAAAAATATCTGTAAACAAGAAATGTTTTTAGTAAGGTTTTTGCAACAAAAAGTTGATATTTGAAGGGTTTTTTAAATTTGAAGTAGAGTGTTGAACAAAACGTCATACAAAAGCTAAATTTCATCTTCAAATAAAAGACATCAACGCGTTAGAACGATCGAGGTGGGTTTATTTTTCCGCTTTTTGAAGTACCGTTTTATGCTTCATATCAAGGTGTATGCTTTTGAAATTAATAAAATAACGAACTTCAAAATGCTCTAAAATCGTTCAAAATGCTATAATTAGTAGACAATAACAGAAAGTGCAATATTTTTTTACAAAAAATGAAACTGATACATTTAATCTGCTATTTGACAACTCGAATCTCTCTCTCAATCAGTATAATTGTCTAACTTTGGGAGTTAAATACACCTCTACCTACCCATTATTCAGCCATGAGCTTAGGTATGTATAGAAAATCAGACAAAAATATAACCCATTAAAGAAAAATATTCAAATTGTTAACAGCTGCCATAAATATATAACTTCTCTAAACTAAGGAGTCAGTTAAAAACACATGTAGATGTACATATATGTGGATATTTACCCTGTCCACGTGACGCGACATCCTGCGACAAGTCGCGCGATTCGCCGAACCGAAGGCGCGCGCGGCCACGCCACTAATAATAACTAATAACGCAAACCCTGCCGCTATGTGTTTCACACCGTTTCCATTGTATACATTTAAGTAGATCAACTATTCATTTATAAATTAATGCTTAACAGTTTGCACAGCATAATTTTTAGTTAGTTAGAGGACTCTGACTGCCCGGTACCAGCCAGTTCGAGTTACAAGTATTCAACCCTGACTGGCTTGAGCTATTGCTTATACTCCTTTATCAATCTGTATAAACAATATCCCTTTCCCTCCCTTGCTATCCTCCCTTTCCTGCCAATATATTAAAAAAAAAAAAACAATATAATTCAACTAAAAACCAAAAGTGCCAGGTTGACGGCAATAGGACTAAATTATAATCAGCAAAATGTGGGCGGTAATTACTCTGCCTACCCTTTCGGTGATATAGGTGTGAGTATATGTATGTATCTTTTAAAATATTCAATCTTCTCATACCTAAGTTAACTCTGCTGTATTACTTCTTCTTAAACCTTTTTTTTTATAATTTTATAATTTATAACCTCAACAAACACAACCTTTGTGAACCAAAAAAAAATATATAACTGAATATTACAATAAAATCCCAAATAAACAATTAAATCCCGACTAAGAAAATCACTACAATCAATAAGTCGTGCCGTGCGACAGTGAAGCCGCGTCCCGGCGCGTGCTAGCGACGTGACCACGCGGCACACGCGTCGCGAATAAACGCGCGGTAATGAGCACGTGCAGTGTGCCACCGCCCTTACTTAACCTTCAAATATACACGCACGTATCAACCTGCTTCGTAGGAAAGTTTTGTGTAAAACTTTTTATTGTGATATAAACTTTTTTGTTGATGTGCGATCTCTTTAATCTATAGAATTAAAAATATATAATCGTTGTTTAGTAAGCTTATCACTTGAAAAAACTTTAACATATTTACTTAATTATTTTATTTTATTCCAAAACATAAGGAATATTTTCTAGATCTGTCAGATCAGCTGGTGTAATATATAAAAACATTTATTTTTTTAAGTATGATTCAAAAGAAACTATTTTGTTGTTTTTATTATATACAGAAGATAGGTGAATATAAAAGTAGAAGGCAAAATGATAATGAAGTTAGTGATTTCTCAGAAGTTTTTCCTATTTTTTTTCCTTTTTTTATTATTTTTTTTAAAGAACTCCCGCACTAGGATTAATACTTGTGTCGCGGAGGACTTTACAAACATTGAAACAATGAACACAAAGAACACTTTGAGGATTACACAAAGTGTTGTTCCGTATAGGGATCGAACCCACGACACTCGGCGCGGCAGTGTATTGGTGAGGTGACCACTTAAACCGCTACGCTATGATTGGTTTATTTGAAATTAATGGTTTTGGTTTTGATTTTATTTGTCAACTTATCGTCATGAAATTTTGCATTGACTTGCTGTACCTCTGACCCGAAAAAATTGATTTGAAGGTAGCACCCTACTCTCCCCTCTATATGAAAGGAAACTGACCCAATAGAGGTCCCATCTAACAATCACCTCATTTTATGCCTTTTCTCGTAACCGAAGAAAAAAAAACGGTGTCTCGGCACGCGCGGGATCGTCGCTTTCGTACGCGCACCGCATCTTAACATTGTAGATAGAGTCGACACTACAACTACTGTACGTGTGGGCGAGATAGACATATGATAAATGAGCACGACATGTAACCAGAACCTGAAAATGCAATCAAATTAGGTGAAATATACGTATATAAGTACATTTGTAAAAAAAAAAATAATGGTGAAACTTTTCTCTTGTGGTTGACGCAAAGATCCGAAAACAAAGTACTTTAATTTTTATTATTTATATTTAAATTTTATTTTTATATATATTTTATAAGAATTTTGTATTGCTTTTGGAATTTTTAGTGTTATATAAACTAAAACGTAGTAGAACTTGTTATTGGCTTAAGAATTTAATGTGCAAATATTCATCATGTATAGTGTAAACAAGATGTTGGTTTTCGATATGTTAGTTACTATATTTCTTTGTTTGATAAATAGTCTTATTATTATGGATTAAGAGTTACTTATTACATAACGTATTTATGGTCTTTACGCTATATGTATATTTTAAATAACGATACTTAACTCTTTTCATTAAATAAACGTAGGCAAGGGAAATACGGTCAAACGGCGGATTAAAACCCTACTGATCAGACTTATAAAGTGAAGGGCTATATAAACAATTTTAAATGAAACAAAGTCATTAATATCAAAACATTTGACATTCAAAAGATCGATATAAGATGTTATGGATATTAGCTCATTAAAAACAGTTCTAGTTATTATAAGCTATATTTTAATGGTTTACCATAAAGTTAACTCTGCTCTACTCTATTCTATGTCTACCAGAAAGCTAAATAAATAAATTTAAAATAATACAACAAACAATTTTTATAGTTCTAAAACCACAATAAGTAAACACTTTCAATACTAAAAGTGTACTTTCGAGAATTTTTCATTTCAATTTTCATTGCAGTGCAATTTCTCTAAAAATGCAATTTCTCAAATATTTTCTGCTGTAGCTGAGCCATTCATCTTCTGGAATGTTCATAAAGGTTGTTGGTTTTTGTGCGTGTTGTGCGTTTTTACGTTTTCATAGCCTCTACCTAGTGTCGTAACATCGAATAGTTTATAAAGTTAAGTGCGGGAGGCGGCGACCATGTTCCTTGCTGCGCGTGCTTCGCGCACAATGCGTCGCCAAAGGCACAACTTTACTGTGAGATGTTAAGTTTATTACGTACTAAACATATGCATCGGTTATTCGTTGTGAGACAAGTTATAAGCTGGTAGCGTAGTAGTTATTTGAACTTTACTACAAAAAAGAAAGTGTGGGTCTTAGCACCATTTTTATATCTTATTTGCGTGTAATTAGCGCCTCAAGTATGTAGTTGAAGTTAAAATGTGTAACTATGTTTTATATTACAATTTAAAGGGGTTTTACTTTTTTCTTTTTACGTATTTAAAAAAAATGTTTTGTGTGTGTTATTTTTATTATATTTTGCTTAGTTCTTTATCCAACAAACGGGAACGGGAGAGCTTTAGTGCTCTCCCATCCCGCAGAAGACGCACCAGACGCCGGACAGCGCAAACTGATTTCAGGCCTCCATAAGAGATAACCTGAGGGCGACGGATAGGGCTATCCACCGCTCTAGCAGAAGCAGGCCGAAGATGGCAGCGCCGTGTTCCTCGCGCACCTCTTTGAATAATAGGCGACCAAGTCTGCCGGGGTGCACAGGGATTTCCTTTCAAGGGTACACCTGAAACCCCGGCAATAGGCCTATGTGACGGAACACTGTGTGGTTTTAGTCGGTTCGAGTCCGACATACCACCCTACTGGTCCCAGTACCGTGGGAGTTTTCACATGATAAAAAAAAAGAAGTCAAACATATACACCATATATTTTATCCGTCTATTTATAAATGTAAAACTCGCTACAGCTTATGACATAAGCCACATACAAAATGTTTCGTTTCCGCCAACATAGCAGAGCCGAATAAGCGTAGGTTTATGCATTTCGGCAGCTTTGCCGTTTTATTTCGCGGCGTTTCTTGGAACCGGTGGAAAAAAAGTTCGCGCAGACACATCGGAGGCAGCCTCTTGTAGGCTTCTGGTTGAAGCTTCTGGTTTCGAGGAATAGTTGCCATTCTTTGAGATATTTCGTCGTGTTTGAAATAGACAGAGTTACGACACGAGATATGATAGTTTTGACTGCATGACAATATATCAATGCATACATAGTGTTCGTCGTTCAAATTTATTAACATTACGCGCCTTCAATAATATCTTTATTTCGGGCATGCCCTGTATGAGCACAACAAGAACACTAAGTTTTCCTAAAATATAAAAATAATAATGTTGTTCGTGGAATAAACATCAGAATATTAAATTTAATAAATAAAGTTCTACAGTTTTACTTCAATGTAAACCTTAACCCATAAGTTAATTAAATTCCTAATTTATAAACAGATTTATAAAATAAGAATAAATATAAATTCTAAAAAGTTTATTAAATGAAAGAACAAAAATAAGAATAATTCCTAAACATATAAATATATACAGTTATTTCTATAAAAGACTGATCCTACCTACGCCTACTCCTGCTGTGAACCCTGAGTACCACCAGAATCAATATTTGTTATCCACAAAGACAATGATGGATTGATTTATATATCGTTTGGAGGAATTTCAAATTTATAAATCAAAGCAAAAAGTACACTAATCAGAAAAAATGTCGAATAGCCTGTTTAAACTGAAAAAACATCACGAATTTAAACTATATGAATTATAATTGATCTATTTGTTATTTTTAATTGCCATATATTATATAGAAAAAATCTATATATAAGAACGGCAATTCCCTCAACTTTAAATGAGAATTATAGGAATAGTAAATGAATTGCAATTTTTAAGCGGCGGTAGCGTAATGGCTAACGGTTGCGAGTTTGATCCCTTCCCAGTACCTACAATACCGTCGTGAACGCACTCCTAATACAAGCATTAAGCTTAACCCGGGGCTAATAAGAATACTAGTAATGTGTGACCCACGTTGCTAGTATTTCTTTAAAAAAAAACAAATATATTTTTAACAGATAAGAACAAATTTCCATAAACGATTACTTAAAGATTTCGATCTCGTCAAATAGAAACAAGTAACATTCGTCCGCAGTTTTACCTGCGTTTATGCTTTCTCCTAAGCTCCCTTAGGTAGTAGCATGATGATATATGTATAGTCTATAGCGTTATTCAATAAACTGGCTATTTAGTAAAAAAAAATTAAATTATATTAGTAGTTCCTTAAAACAAACCATCTCCGCTCTTCGTAATATAAGTTTAAAAAAATGAACATTATCACTTTTTTTAACATTTTGTAAATTGATATTACCAAACAGAATCAATGATACCGCTTCTCCAATAAGTATAATATTCTTTCCTCAACGTCCATGATTTAAATTCAGTAAATAATTTCAACATGACCCTGCATCGTGATCCGAAATAAAAGACAACATACGCACAGGCAATAAAACGAGCAGCCACTGTCCACCGTAGACTATGAGACAAGACTTTAAAAAAAAAACGACAAAATTGACCACGCACTCGGAATCGAAATGCAAAAAAAAATATTTTGATAGAACGGGACGGAATACGGGAATTGCTAATGGTAGACAAGGATGGGCAGTATAAATTTAGAATGCATCGCATGCTCTTGGACATCCGTCGGTGCAAAAAATCGATGCTGCCATCTATCGACGGCTTGTAGCACAACAACGGGTTCAACGATTGATTGGGGGCAAAGTTTTAGGTCGAAAATTTTTTGACAGCCTTCGTTTGAATGTCAATTATGGATGAAAACAGTAATTTATACTTTTATAAAGACGTGACAGGAACTCACGTACATCGTTCATAACAAAAGTGATGGGCTTGGAAAGGTATTTCGTGTACATAAAAATATTTATTTTATTAAAGCTAGATTTAATACCATTCTTAAGAACCTGGATCACCTACCTACCGAGAACATAGGCTGTGAGGTCCTAGGTAGGAAAGCTTAAAGCTTAAATTTTAATTCTTCTTTTTATTCTTACCTCTGCCTACCCATTCAGGGAGATAGACGTTAGGATAATTAAAATAATTACCCTAAGACCAAAAGTTCAAGTCGAAAAAGTTAATAGAGGCTAATACATATAATTAATTCACATCAATAAAATCTCCAATCAAAACATATCAAAATACCTGCACATGATCCTTAAACGATTATAAACCATATAATAAATTAATCATTATATAGATCATTAGTATAATAATGATAATGGTGATCTAATTAATGACGGTGGGCAGGAGTTGACGGGACCACCGCGTCACAACAAGAATGATCGATTGGCTGGTTATGGTGTTATCATTTATATTTTTTTATTTTATTTTATTATGGGTACATGGCTTCTGGACGCTGAGGTAATTTACCGTTAAAATTGACGTTGGTTTAGATTAACTTAGGGCTAATCATAAAATATAAATACAGTTTACTTTTTATTCATTAAGTGTGGCAGTCACATAAGTGATGACTGAAATGAACTTGATCTAACATGCTCATATCTATGAGTCTATGCCAAAATTTCTTTCTGGAGATTATTGAGTCATATATGTAGCATATACAAAAACCGTTTTATTGAAGAACAACGTAAAGTAAGTTGCCAGTGACATTTATAAAACGGAATAGTAGCTTCAATTTCATTAATATTACATTTTAATATATTACTCTATGTACGTACCTCAGAAACACAACATGTCAGGCAGCTTCGGTTGGTGTCTGAAAGATATGCTAAAAAATGCTCGGGTTAATCTTAAAAACTACGAAATCCTTCAATTCCCAACAAAAACTAACACATGAAAACCACACTTGAATCGATCTTCCACACTTTTAAAGTGCGTCCCAATTCATAATTTCTGTGTTATCTCCGTTTGGACATCATAATAATGAGGGTATCTTTACTAACTCGAGATAAACGACGTTAACTACCTGTGCCAGTTTGTAATAAATGGCAACAAACGAAAAAGTTTCGTCAAAAAAGTATTTCTAAAGCTTCACTTACGGACAAAGTGGTATAAGTCAAATATCAGAAAAAGTGACACGTCTACTTTGATTGATTCCTGTCATTTAATGTAATCTTTGAGTGAGCTTTTCTATCCCTTCTCATTCAGTTAATGACGTCTCATTTATAACAATATACGGATATTCGACTGTTCTGGTTGGGTTTCCACGAATTTTTAAAATATGTCACAATCAAGATTGGGACGAATATTCGTTGTAAAAACTAAAAAGGACTGACGTCTATCTTAAAAAAAATTAAAAAAGGTATATATTTTTTTAATTAAATTTGTTTTGAAAATAAACAATGTTATTAATAATGTTTATTTGTGTACATAACACCAAATGAGGAGGTCATGCAAAAAAGATATTAAGGATACGTTAGACTGGATTATTCACTCCAATAAAACTTATGAAATATCCATGAAACAAAAAAAATTGTTGTCATATTTTGTAAATATAAATAGGTACAAAAATAATAATCAGACATTTCTGCACTCAACATACATAACTCGTGCTTTAATACCCATAAGCAAATTAAATAACTTTTATTGCAGACTGAAAACCTATTTAATGTGCTTAAGCTCATGTACTTTAGACTCGTATTCTCCTCTATCCATTACAAATTAGTTATACTAGCATTCCCCATCTCAAGTTACTAATATATCGATAATATTCAATTGACACGGGCGCTTCCGTTCGGCGCGCGCACTGATCGCCTCACTCAATTACATCGCTAGTGATAACGCTCGGCTTCGGTTACACTACACTGGTGGTCCTATTAACTAACTGTTATTTAAAATAACATATTAATACCTCTCAAGGCACTCGTTTCTTAAAGACACCTCCCGCACCAGGAACTATTCCTGTGTCGCGCAGTCTTTACAAAGATATCATTGACCCAAGGAACACCTAGAGTCGGGATAATCACACAATTTTTTGTCCGTGTGGGTATCGAACCCATGACCCCTGCCCCAGCAATAAGGATCACTATCCACTCGACTAACAGATAAATCTGATGTTAACACATATGTGTAATGAAACTTTTGTTTTGTCTTATGGAAAGCATATCAGGGCCTTGTCAACTGATTTTAATGATATGAGTGGGTATATGAGAATTGAACCCTCAAGATGTTCCATCATAGGTGAGTTTATTGCAGGGGGATATTTTCAAGTTGTATAATATTTCTAGTAGAGAAAATATCTTCATTTTATAGATAAGTTTTTTTTTTTCACCGATTTAATAAAAAAAAATGTGGTTTGTCAATTTCCTAATGTATTTTGTATTTTGTTATAATCAGTAATTTCGATATAGAATATGAAGTTATTTGTGGACTTTATGCCGATTGAATCAATACAAAAAATATGCTGTTGATACTAAAAAAAATATAGTAATGTGATAAATTAAAAAAAAAGTTATTGAAACAAAACAATTAATATCAGAGTTCAATGACTTTATTTCACTTAAGTATGTTTTTGACTTGTGTTGAACTTATTTATATTCTACGAGTTTTTAACACATGCAAGAACGTACTGCGTACTGTACGTAAGAAAGGAGGTAGTCATACATATTGTGTATCACAGTAAACTAATAGATACTATAACGCTTACCATATACCAATTACCATACTATAGACATATTTAAATATTTTGACGTATATTTCAGTCATGGTCGTGCGCTTCAGATTTATACGATCTCGCTATCGTACATTTTTTTTTTATATTAGCCTACCATAGTGACTCCACTTTGCCTGATGGAAAGCAATAAATGGAGTCCAAGAGTGGTGGTCACCATCCTCATTGCATGTCTAGTCAATGCAGCATGGTGACCCACACTATGGCGGCCTGGTGAGATGCTTTTTCACGCCCCGCTTAAAAGACCCGGGATCAAAGTGGGAAGGAAACACGTGCGCTGGTAGAGAATTCCAGGCTTTTACCGATCGGCACAGGAAAGAAGAGCCAAACCGTTTAGTTCGGGTACGTATATTTTCGACGCACAAACGGTGACTCCTCAGGCCAGCACGTGTAGTCCTGTAGAGGAAGGGAGAAGGTGGGACCAATTGGAATAGCTCATCAGAACACTCCCCTTGATGTAGGCGATAGAGGACTGCCATAGAGGCGGCATCTCTTCGCAACTGCAGAGGCTCAAGAGACTGGGTGATCTCAGGACAGTCGATAATGCGGACTGCGCGCCACTGCAACCGATCGCGAGCGTCAAGCAAATACTGCGCATAGCCGTCCCAGAGATGAGAGCAGTACTCCACGCAGGAGCGAACCTGGGTCTTGTACAAAAGACACAGTTGCTCGGGCGAGAAGAACCGTCTCACCTTGTTCAAAACGCCGAGCTTACGCGAGGCCGCCTTAGTGACACTCTCGATGTAATCGCGCGGATTGAGATCCCGGCGAATATCCATACCCAGAATACTAAGCCTATCCTGCAGTGGCAGTTGAGTGCTCTGAAGAGTAGGAAGGGGAAGGAATGGAGATTTTTTGGTAGAGAACACACACGCTTGTGTTTTCTTGGCGCTGAGCTCGACCAGATTCTCACAGCCCCATTGGGAAATGCGGCTCAAGACCCGGTCGAGCTCAGCAACAAGCTCCTGTCGTTTTTCCGCAACGTCTGCCAGCTTGGCAGTAGGATGCCCGAAATATCGCCCGTGCACTGTATTGTCGTCTGCATAACAATGTTTTTATTAAAATAGTTTTTATTTTATACATTTAGATAATTTTGTACACACCATGCGACCTACTTTGGCTGCGCGTTGTTGGTGTTATAAATACATTAACTAAACCTTTATAAGTCAGTACGCTGCCAACTATTATAACTAAAAGGTACAATCAAGGAAGGATTCGCTGCACGATACATTTTTATATATACCTTGACTAGAATATACTATTTACGTTTGGCTGTCTTTCCTTCGTACTCGATTAACTACTACTGACTTAAGTAACTACTTAACGACTATCCTACAGTGAATAATATTATTAAAAATTATTTAAATAACTTAATAGTAACTTATGAGACAAAAACAAATGTACGAGTATATAAAGTGAAATAATTTAAGAGTAGCAATTATTTTTTTATTTAAAAATAACATTTTATATATAACTAGCTAACCCGGCAAACGTTTTTCTGCCATAATAAATCTGTATAGGGTCACCCTGATCACCTAGCGGTATGAAATGTACTTTACGACCTATTCTCAGACCTACCAAATATGCACAAATATATTCATAAGAATCGGTTAGGCCGTTGTGGAGGAGTTTGGCAACAAACACTGTGACACGAGAATTTTATATATGTATTCGATAATAGATATTCAAGATAGATAATAACAGTTTTGAAATATTTAAAGTTTTGGTTTTGAATTATGACGTTAGAAACTCAAGTCTAATAATAATAAAGTAATATATAATTAATAATAATATAAAATATTAAAATAAGTTTTTGCTGTACACACAAAAACTTATTTTAATATTTTTATTATATTACCCCTGCCCTAACTTTATTTTGGTTCGCTGCAATGCGAACATTGTAATAGAGTTTTGGCTAGTTTCTTTTATGGCTGGCTGACTCCAGTTTTTCGTCTATCTGGCAGGCCTATTGGTCTAGTCCAGGGGTGCTCAAACGGTCGATCGCGATCGACCAGTCGATCGCGAGTGCTTTTTGAGTAGATCTTGAGAAGAAAAAAATTTTTAATAAGTAGGTAACTAAACTACAAAAATTTATTACGTAATAACACTGCTTGCGGCAAAAGGCGGCTTTATCAAAGGAACGCGCGGTACTTGTCAAAGAAAAGCCGCGTTGTTTCTAGACTAGACTAGACTAGACTGTACTAGACCATTTCGGGCGGCGCGTTTGACGGGAACATTCGAGACTTTCGTTCACGCCGATATAAATGTTGCGCCTGCAGGAATTGGAGTCATTCTGAATTGTAACTTGAAGGCGATACTACGTCGATACAAAGTTTATTATTAAATAGTGCGAAATAAGTGCAGTGAAGAAAACGTATTATTTTAATAACGATTGGGAGGAAGAATTTTTCTTTTGTATGGTGAAGGATAAGTGCATTTGTGTTATTTGTCGTGCGTCAGTTGCAATACCTAAGCGTGGTAACTTAGAGAGGCATCATAAAACGGTTCATAAAAACTATGAAAAGGATTTTCCGCCACAGAGTGAATTAAGAAAACGAAAAGTAAGTAATTTGATATCTTGTTTGAAAAAAGAACAAACCATGTTCACAAGACCAGCCAAACAATCAAAAGCTGCTACGATCGCGTCATTTAAAATATCTCATATATTGGCGAAACACAAGAAACCATTCGAAGATGGATCGGTTGTGAAGGAAGCATTTATTGAAGCGGGTGAGACTTTATTTGAAGATTTTAAAAATAAAACAGAAATCATGTCTGCTATTAGAGAACTTCAGTTATCTCGTCCGACTGTCACAAGGCGTATTGAAGTCATGAGTCAGGACATCGCAGATAAACTAAAACATGATATCATGGAATGTACATACTTTTCTTTACAGTTCGACGAATCCACCGATATGACAGACACTGCCCAGCTGTGTATTTTTATTCGGATGGTATTCAATGACATGTTGGCTAAGGAAGAATTTTTGACAATCATTCCTCTGAAGGGGAAGACCCGTGGCGAAGATATATATGACGTTTTCATCAATTTTGTAAAAAACTACAAGCTACCAATATATAAATTAGTGTGCATTACAACCGATGGAGCACTAGCAATGACTGGAAACAAGAACGGTTTTGTGGCATTGTGTCGAGCTAATGAAGAATTCCCTTCATTTTTTTCATTCCATTGCATTATACATCAACAAGTTTTGTGTTCAAAAGTTTTAAACACGGAGGAAATTATGGGCATTGCAACAAAAATTGTGAATTCCATCCGTGCACGTAGCTTGCAACGGCGGCTCTTTAAGTTGCAGTTGGAAGATAGGGAGTCAGCTGAACACACTGATTTAGTTCTTCACACGGACGTCAGGTGGTTGAGTCGCGAAAAATTCCTAGAAAGGTTTCAAGAATTATTGCCCGAAATAACAGCTTTTCTAGACGAAAGAGGTGATGACACTGAGATGTTGAAAAACGAAAAATGGCTGACTGATTTGGCATTTTTGACTGACATCACAATGCACTTAAACACCATTAACTTGGAGCTTCAAGGTAAAGGAAAAACTATTATTGAGATGATTAGCGCAGTAAACGCATTCAAAAGTAAATTGCAACTTATGATAGATCAACTGAAAAGAAAGGATCTGAAACATTTTCAGTCTTTGAAAGCAAGGATTCCTCAGTTGAATTATGATACGTATGAGGCTGAATTATCAAATATTTTGGGACAATTCGAAATGTTCGTTTTTATGATTGCAGTAAATTGGCAAATATAGCATCATTTATGAGTTATCCTTTTTCATGTAAAAACATTGAGGAATTAACCACTGAAGTAGCAAGTCAGTTTAATATGAACTCATGTTCTGTTGAAAATGAGTTGGTGCAGATTATATCAGATATACATCTCAAAGCTACAGCATCTGATACAAATTTCTGGTGTTTTAAATCTGAAGATAAATATCCGAATCTAAGGCAAATCGCCCTTCAACTGACGGCAATGTTTGGGTCAACTTACTTGTGCGAGTCTGCATTTTCTGAAATGAAGATAATTAAGTCAAAATATCGTAATCGACTAACTGACGATCATATGTCATCATGCTTGCGATTGGCACTCAGTGGTTACGCACCATCTTATGAAAAGTATGCTGAGGACATGCAGTGCCACGCTTCAAGATCCAAAGTCACTCCTTAGTTGAGTTTAACACCATATGTAACTCTTTTGTTTTGTAACAACGAATAAACTCGCAATTTTGAATAACTAGGAGTTTTTTCATTGATATTGTAGAGAAGAACTTAAGTAAACCTAACCCAAACCTTGACTAAGATAATGTAAATTGTGCGGAAAGCTAATATCTATATATGCTACGGTACACCCTACCTAGGTAGGTAGGGTGTATCGTGTATGTACGACAACCCTGCATCACACATACTTGCAGCCTCTCAAGTCGATCGTAAGTAGTCTAAAAATATTGAGGTAGATCGCCAGCAGTTCAAGTTTGAGCACCCCTGGTCTAGTCTATAGTGACCTCACTCAAAGAGGTCGGTATGATTCCCACTGAGTTTAGGTGTATTCTATCCAGAATATGTCTATATTTAGATATACATATATACCATACCATACAATTTGCCGTAGTGCAAGCTCTGCTTAGTTTGGGATCAGACGGCCGTAAGTGCGATGTCAGAAGATGTTATATTATTATAATCCTTATTAGGAATATAGTCGCTTTAAGAGAAAAGAAGAATGAAAGATATTTAAACATTTAAATAAAAGGAAAATGTGAGGCAATTTCGATGAGACTGTATCTCACAGAATACAGGATCCCGACCCGTATGTTCTGTGTTTATTGTGACTGTAGAAGCTATAAGAAGAGCACCTGGTCTAGAGAGCTACTTCTGTTCAGAATATGAATAAGAAATCATTTTCAGAGAAAGCGATAAATAGATATATTTTATTATTAAAGGGATAAGCAGTCAGCATAGCCTGTAAACGTTTTAAAAAATGAACCGTTTAGATTAAAACCACTCAAAAATGAATGTCGAAGTTGCATTAATGATGCTTAAAATAATGATTACATTAAACAAATCACCCAATTTTTTAGTTGCCAAAAATAATATTCACAATATCAAGACCTCCAGACCTTATCACCCGTTCAGAATATACTGCAGCATTTACCCAGGTGTCGAACAGGCTATCTGACGGTCATTACCCAAGCAATAAACATACTAAAAGCTTTATTAGTTGTTGTGCCGGTGAAATATTTCACAATGAAACTAGAGAGGCGACATGGAATCCGGTAGCCGTTATCGGTGCTTACTTCGACAAATGATTTATTTTAACTATATGTGACCGTGTGAGCGATTGTTTTAAATCTTGATTGTGATGCGTAGGTTGGGAGTTCTTTGATGATTTATTGTAAAAATTCCAGTAAATATTTATCTAACTAATAGTGTTCCAAATTTGTTCTAACATATATCAATGCCTTCGTTCGTTTCTACGGAACTGACACGTGTTATCTATGTGAAATGTCGTTTATTTAGTCCTTATTTTATTTTTTCTTTAAACGGTTTTATATACATACACTCACTCGTTTAACCCAAACATTTTACCAACTATTATTTACTTTTAGTTACGTAATAGGGGACAAGCAAATCGTTTTATGCATTTATTTAAGGAAATTTAACAATATTTCTGGATCCTTATTAACCTTATTACCACTAAAAAATCTACATTGTAGTCACTCAAAATGAAAATGTTTTTCTTTGCATTTAATTATCGTTCGTAATTTTATATTTAAACATGCACGCGATATTAAATTTTGTTACAGCTATCAACAATTAAATATAATATTTGGAATAAAAATATAATTAAGAATATTTTATTTACTCGTAACAAGGTCAATCACTATATTTTTAATCACCATTGAAGAGAATTTAATTTATTCATATTAATTTTTTTAGGACTTTTGAAGTAACTCATTATAACAACAATATGGAAATCATTTATATTAAAAAAATCAAGATAAATTCAAATTATAAAACACAAATATCTTTGCTAAATCATAAATAAAAAGATGCTCACATGCTAACTGACAACTATTCTTAATCTCTTAGATAGTTTCATCATTAATTATCGATGTAAAAACATCGATAACTAGAAATCTACTAATGGAGTTAAACGACTCACTATAGGAAGCCTTTTTCTCGTAATTTTTCAAGATGACATTTGACATCACTCAAACGAGTTTATGTTGCATTGATATTACACGTTTATTCTTAAAGGTTATTTTTGAAAGTGATAAGTTATTTTGGAGTGTTGGTTTGCAAGAATAAATGTAATCTAAGCGGTAAAAATAGAAGTCAGAAAGTATTATAGCATTTTCTAAAAATCGTGAAAAGCAGTTTTACTTTACAATTGGTAAAAACTAACTTAAGTATAATAAAATACATGTTTTTACATCAAAAGAAGAATTTTACCTTCAATTTAAATATGAAAATACCTATTGAGAATGATTCTATGAATTTATATTGATAAAAGAGTATTTTTAATATCGACGCAGCCCATCACTAGCAGTGAAGTTGTTTGTTTTGCCGGTAGCAAGCAGTGTCGTTTTGATAAATATCCTTAAAGATTGTTCGGACTCCTCGATAATTTCTCTCAGAAGCTCACACTTTCAAACTCATAGCAATTTCAACTTAACTATCGACAAAATAAAGTAAAAACTCTCTTGATAAATATGTATCTGTTGGTCAAAGATTTATGATACTCTCATAGTCTGCTTTATAGTTAGTTGATAAAACACTATCGTGATTATTTAGCTTGACTCTGTGACTGGCTAAATCTATTTTGTTTATTTAACATACCACTAATATTATTCTCGGATGTTATCTACATATTCGTAAAGTTAATACTCGTAAACATTAAGTATTATGTTGCAGCTGTTTTACTTTGACTAATGACATGGAAATAGCAAATATATTCAAGAAGCTATAATAGAGGAGGGTTCACTCGTGTTCGTTCTAGAAAGACATAAACTTATTGTTGAATTTTCATCATTTCTACAACAGTCGCTTGTTTATCGCAAATGATGACATTTATTAAACTTAAAGATTTATGTTTCATTCAATTACAATGGAATCATTTATTTTTCTTCTCCTTATCCAATATGAAAAATGTTATTTTATTAGAAATCAATATATTTCGAACGCAATAACATACATACATTGTATTTGATAGGCTGTAAATTTATCAATCTTAAAATAAATGTAAGAATTCCATAATTTGCAATGAAATATTTCTATTTGTAAAATTTATGCTTTGTGTGTATGTAAAAAGAATCGTTCTAAATAACATAAAATATTTTTAAAAGGCAACGGTATGAGATACGCCTGTTCCATAGACAAACTCAGTCAAGTTTTCACGCTGAACTCATAAACTTCGCAAACGAATAAAAATGTATCATAAATAATATCGTAATATAACCACGACATCTCTTGGCACGTCAATTTTCTCCGCTCGGTAAAAACGTGTAGCAACATTGTATGCCGTCAAACACAATCGACTCATTTTCATTTTTTTTATTTACAGGTAAAAAGTGGCGTTCGCTCACACCGCAAGACAGGCGGCCATTCGTCGAGGAAGCGGAGCGTCTGCGGGTTATACACATGACCGAGCACCCAAATTACAAGTATAGGCCTCGGCGACGGAAGCAGAATAAAACACGCCCGAACCAACCGAGCACACCAGCGAGCGCTCCTCCTTCTGCCTCAGCTGCACTAGGCTCACCTTATGCCACCGGCACTGACTCCCCCGACGCTCGTTTCTCGCACAATCCCGGCGCCGGATTCTCTCCCTACCGAACCTCGCCCCTCGCCTCAGATTTTCAGCCTAACCAACAATTTAACGGACACGTTCAAACACCAGAATCTTCTCCAGCACGTTCTCCTGAACCACAAGGCAGGAGAAGCGCACCCGCTGAGGCTCCTCTCCCTACACCTGACGCCTCACCTGTTGAAAATGAGAAGGAAAACTTCCAATACGAGGAAAGAAGGCGTGTGATTAACGCATCTTCCATGTCTGAATCATACTCTCCTTACAAAACGTATAGAACGCCGGGTTCCTTCTCGCCAGCGCCTGTAGCAGCCATGGGCATGGCTAATGGCATGTACGTCATGTGTACTCAGAGAACTTTAACTGAGCAGTCGCCGCTCGTGACAGGAACGTTTTTCCCACCAGTTGCTACTTCGCAGGATCAACAAACTTTAGGCACGACCACGCCAAGAGTTTCTTCAGCTCCTAGTGGTCCCATGCCGACAGAATACAGCATTCAGTATCATCCTTATGAGCAATATGAACATATGTATAAAACTGAGAACTCATATGTTTCCCACTATCCTGATGAGCCAAAAACTGAATACGATACTGGTGGCACTTACTTCTCCGAGGAGCCCCCTACAAATCAGCAGCAGGAAGGGGAGCAAAACTTTATGAATCAACGTCCAGAAATAAGAACGGGTTCTCCTGAATCTGACGTAGATGCCAGGGAGTTTGATAAATACTTGGACTATGGAACTGAAGGACAGATGGAGCAACATCAACAGCAGTATAGATACGAGCAACAGCAGGGCTATGCGCGGCCTCCATACTGCGTGGAGCAGGCTCCAGGTCCTGAATACTGTTCTGAGAGAATGTACGCGTCTCCGTATGCATCGGTGATATCTGGAACCCCTCCTACTTCTTACCCTTCTAGTGCTCCGGGTAGTGACGTCAGACCTGAAGACGAGTTCAGCGTTATACTGGCTGGAGTCCGACAGACTTGTTACAGCAATTGACTAGAGAGGAACTGATGAAGGTAGTAAATGGACTCTTCCTAAAATATAGCCCAAAGAGTTGATTTCTTCTTATTGTAAAATGCTTTCATTTGTACTGTGGATTTACCAAGTGATATTGTAAGAATTTCTACTAAACCTAAACATAAAATGTAAAGGAATCTTGGTTGTTTAAATTATTTACAATAATCTCACGGTGGTGTAAGTTGTCTGACCTATGTAAATATATATATATATATATATATTAAGTTGTCAGGTCTTATATATATATATAAATATCTGGTATATGTTTCCTGGCAAGCATTGCGTTCTATATAATTTGTATAAAACTTTCAATTATTTATTACATAAACTGAATGCATTAAAAAGGAAAGTAACATATTTTAAGTCCATTTATATGATTAGTAGAGAAATAGATAGTAATTTTAATAAAAATCAAATGTAACTGAATGAATGAAGATCCAAAATTGTTTGTGCCTTTTAGATTGTAATATAAATCCTATTAAATTAAATGTAACAGCAGCAATTTATAACTGAAAATGTTATGGTTGTTAAAAATGTAAAAAAAATATATAAAAAATGCTGTTAATATTTAATCCGAATCGGTGCTATGTGAAGAAGTCCTTAAATAATATTTTTTGTACGTCCAAATCCGTGTACCACTGAGGTAGCGAATATTGCGATTCCTATGTAAAAGATTATTTATTTGTAACTATTTTTGTATATTTCGTAGTTAACACTAGAATGAGCGTTGAATTAAATCAAATATAGATATTCAATAAGCCTGTAGATATATAATTAAGTTGTATTTTTATACTGTTTTAGTAATTAAAAAAAATATACAATTACTGTTTCTGTATAAACTGTTAGAATATTTTAATAAAGAAATATCTCATAGATTATAATTATTTGTACTAAAATTATGACTAGTTAAATTGTTTTTAGTTTATGGCTGCAATTTTTAGATTTTTAGAAATGAAACATTCGCTCTGCGACACTAAGTTCTTCCTATTTGTAAGAAAATTTATAAGGAACAATAAAATTTTATTCATATTTATTTTTTTTTACTTATTTTTACCGTGCTACCTACCTCATCTTACGCAAGGGCTCTACTGGTTTAGTTTTTAAAGACAAGTACCACGTTAGGAATAATTCCCGCTTTGTGGGGACTCGGGAGGCTTTACCAACATTCATACAATGGACACAAATAACACACAGACTTGGGGCAACTAATTGACCACAAAAATTCCGTCCCGTGTGAGAATCGAACCCGACCTCAGCAGTCACACACAGTCACGGTCACTAGACCAACAGGCCGTTCTGCTGTTTTTTTCGTACTCCTACGAATTTAATTTCAAATCATGTGTCTTAAAACACCAAACTAAGTCCCTGTCCATAGCTCATTGAGTATTTTGAAGACGTTAAAACAACAATTTTTAGGCGTATTAGCACATTTTGTTAAACACGAAAAATTAGGAGAATATTCTTGGATTGGTCTACCACCAAGTCATCAAGTCTTGAGAACCTGTTTAAAACTTTTCTTTTATATTTTTTAGTGGAAAACAAAGCCTTATCTAGTCTTACTTAGAAGGTATATCATTAACCTAATAAAGCAGTAAGAAGGTTTATTAGGAAGGTTGGTAGGTCGATTGTGGACACTCTACTGTCGACATGTTCATGATAATGTACATACTCCTTATAATATGCATTGAGCAGTTGCAAGAGCCTCCGGTAATCTCATTCATTTAGGAGAAATGCAACGCAACCGTTGCTTCATAACCGCTTTTCTGTGAGGCATTGGTATCGCACCGGTCGAGCCGGCCCATTCGTGCCTAAGCATGGCTCTACCACTGCAACGTGCGATGATACTGAATTCCAGGCTGTAACCGATCGGCACAGGAAGGAAGAGCCGAGTTCGAGATGGCATGTTTTCCACTCTAAAACGGTAACTCCTCAGGTCAGCACGTGTTGTAAGCAAGAGCAAGAGAGAAGGTTGGACCAATTGTAAAAGCTCGTCAGAACACAGAACACAAGTACTCAACGTAGGAGCGATCCTGGGCCTTGTATTAAAGATACAGATGGTCATTATCATCATCATCATCAGCCTATCGCAGTCCACTGCTGGACATAGGCCTCTCCTATTGCACGCCACTTCGATCTATTTTCGGCTTCTCGCATCCAGCTCCTGCCAGCCATCTTTCGCAAATCGTCACTCCACCTGGCCTGTGGGCGTCCTACGCTACGTTTGCCGAGACGCGGTCTCCACTCAAGAACTCGTTTTCCCCAACGGTCGTCGGTTCTGCGGCTAATATGGCCAGCCCATTGCCACTTCAGCCTGCTGATCCGGTGGGCTATGTCGATTACTCTGGTTTTCTGTCGGATCACCTCATTAATGGTGCGATCCCTTAAAGAAACACCGAGCATAGCCCTTTCCATAGCACGCTGAGCAACTTTAAGCTTGTGGACCAGCCGTACCGTAAGTGTCCACGTTTCGGCTCCGTATGTCATGACGGGTAGGACACACTCATTGAAGACTTTCGTCTTAAGGCACTGTGGGATCGACGATGAGAAGACTCGGCGTAGCTTCCCAAAGGCTGCCCAACCCAGCTGAATTCTTCTGTTCACCTCGTCCTCAAAGTTGTTTCTACCTAACTGCAATGTCTGCCCGAGGTATACATATTTTTGAACAACTTCCAGAACGGCCCCGTGTACCGCAATCGGTTCCGGTAGTACATGCTTATTGAACATGATCTTGGTTTTATCCAAGTTCATCCGTAGGCCGATGCGTATAGAAGAGTCAGCTAGGTCATTCAGCATCTGATGTAGGTCCTGCTGCGTCTCTGCCATGATGACGATATCGTCTGCAAATCGCAAATGAGAAATGTATTCGCCGTTGATGTTGATGCCACGCCCTTTCCAGTGCAGCGTCTTGAACATGTCCTCCATTGCATTTGTGAACAATTTCGGGGAGATAACATCCCCTTGTCTCACTCCTCGATGCAATGGTATTGGCCTTGTTTGCTGGCTCTGTACTTGGACGGACATGGTGGCGGCTTCGTAGAGACATCTCATCACTTGGATATATCGCCAATCTACTTGGCAACGCTGCAGGGACTCCATAACAGCCCAGATCTCGATCGAGTCAAAGGCCTTCTCATAGTCCACGAATGCTAGACACAGGGGCTGATTATATTCTTCGGTCTTCTGTATAATCTGCCGAACTGTGTGGATGTGGTCTATGGTGCCATATCCTCTCCGAAATCCAGCCTGCTCCGGTGGTTGGAATTCGTCGAGTGTTCGCGAAAGGCGATTCGTGATGATTCTTGAAAACAGCTTGTAGACGTGGCTTAGAAGGGAAATTGGTCGATAGTTTTTCAACATTGTCTTGTCACCCTTTTTGAAAAACAAGACGACCACACTCCTACTCCACGCCTCCGGAGTTCTCCCTTCAAACAGGACAGCGTTGAAGAGCTTTTGGAGCTCCCTTATTACAAGTTTACCTCCAGCCTTTAGCAGCTCTGTTGTAACGCCATCCTCTCCAGGGGCTTTTCCATTTTTCAGCTGTCTAAGAGCCATCTCAATTTCGTCGGTACTGACTTCTGGCAGGTCTTCGGTGAAGTGGCGTGTTAATGCGGCTCTGGGGTCCTCATTTACGGGATCCGGTCGAGATGCATGCGAAGCGTATAACCGCCCATAGAAGCTTTCTACTTCCGAAAGGACTGCCGCCTTCGAAGCAACGACTTCTCCGGTTGCTGTAGTCAACTTCGTCAGGTGGCTTCTTCAAGAGATTGTACGAAAACTTTTGACCCCTGATTCTGCTCGATCGCCCTTTCAATCGAGAGAGCGTTAAAGCATCGGATGTCGTGTCGTACGAGCTTACTAATCTCTCGGTTTAGAGTCCGCTTTGCTAACGAAGTGACTGGTGGGTTTAAACGTCGTTCCTTCATTAACCCTAGGGTCCCTTCCGAAAGCTTCGACTTCCTGCCCTTACGCTGCAATTCACAAAATCTCGTACCTTCTTCCCTGAGAACCCGAACCACGTTTTCGAGGTTCTGGTTTACGTCTTTTGTGGTTTCCACGGAAGCGAATCGGTTTTCCAGCTTTGCCTGGAACGTTTCAGATCCTATCTTGGCTTGAAGCAGAGTTGGTCGGAGCCTGGACTTCATCAAACGAACACCTTCAGCCTTAAAGTCGATATTTAGAGAGCCTCGGACAAGTCGGTGGTCACTACCTCTCGGTAAGCTTGACAATGAGGTACGCTACCCTGCTCGACACACTGGATATTTCCACAACGTTGTCAGAAAGGGACTTATTTACCAGAAACCCAACGCCGCCTTGGGATTGTTGGTCCCCCTCTCGGAAGTACATCAGGTGGCCTGACTCGAGGGTTATGGTGTCCTCCCCCTCTCTTCGGACTTCACATAGCTCTAGGATATGCCACCTAATCTTCTCGAGTTCAACCTCAAGTTGCGCCAGATGCGAGTCTAGCCGTAACGTGCGCCCGTTATACGTAGCCAGGGTCAGTTTGTTTTGGTGGCCTCTCGTAACCCGGAGATTCTTAGCACCCCCCGCCCCGCCGTAACCGTGGTCGCCACCATGACCAGGAATAGCGGGGCCGCCGGGAACTGGGGGCCGTGGCTTATGTTGCGTCTGCATTTGAAGGATATTTGCCCATAATCGCCACGCTGGGCAGGCGGGTTGGCGATCGCAGGGCATAGCTTCTCGCACCGGTGACGCTGCTGCCCGTCACCGGCCTGTCGAATTTAGCTACGCCTATTGGGATGGATATACCGCCATCGGTCGGTCGCAGAGCCTCGTTCGTCGTTTAGCGGGATGCAACACGTGCAGGTGAGGTTGGCTTGGGGCAAAAGATGGTGGTTCACCCCCCTCACCGTTCCACCTACTCAGGAATTTGATGGAAACTTGAGAAGTTGAAGGGATAGGAATTAAATGGATATTGCTTATACGGACGGAATGGAAGGTAAAGGCAATAGCTCGAGCACGTCAGGGTCGCACCCCTGTAACCTGACAGGAAGGTCAAGCCCTCTACCGTAATGGTCCAGATGGTCGGCCGAGAAGAACCGTTTCACCTTGTTCCACACCGAGCTGCGAGGCCGCCTCAGTGACGCTATCAAATAATTGACGCGGGTTGAGATCCCCATAAAAGTCCATACCCAGGATTTTAATATCCTATCCTGTATTTAATAGCCTGTCCTGTAGCGGCAGCTGAGTGTTCTGAATGTAGGAAAGGGAAGGAGTGGAGACTTTTAATCTGCATTGTAGTAGCCCGGGCAATTGAGTTGTAAAATCAGTATTTTATAGCGATAGTGTTACCAGCTCAATCTCAAGCAGGTCAGGATTGTGTACCATGTAAATCGAACTGACTGATGCTGGGAAGTCAAACCCCTTTTCAATCTATCATTATCGGCCATTAATTCTATAATACGCGATTTATAGAGTAACTTCAGGAAGACATCGCCTATTCTTAAAGTATAAAGATAAAAGGCGGGCAACGCCATTTAGATTCTTGAATTACAGGTGTCCTGGATGGCGGTTGTCACTTACCATCAGGTGACCGTTCTGTTCGTCTGTCCCTATATAATTAATTAAACACATAAGCAAATATAATTCCTTAAGTTACATAATTTAAGATTTCTACATTACTTTTTAATAACTCTTTGTTCATAATTTAATAAGACAGGAATGTTATTAGTACATTAACCTTACAGACTTTATATTACTCACAGCATAAAGTCATCAGCATAAACCATAAAAGAAAAAATACCTGCCGAAGTTGTAATCTACAAAAAGGAAGTGTATCAAAATTTACATCCAAATCGACTGCATGTTTATTTTCCATGCCGATAGCCATTTCCACAAATTAATGACACATTTAATGATACATTACCGCACGTACTAAACACTCGAATAAACCGCCTACAAACGAACGCAGTATAAGTCCAAATAAAATTAAAATTACTAAATAATTTGCGCGGGCAGGGGTGTGCTGCCCTCAGGCGGCCGTGCCTGTAATTACAGCGCGGCCCGCGCATTCACGCCCCTGCCGCAAACCACGACCATTGATCTATTGACGTTTGCAAGGAAACAACGATACATGTGCGAAATAAAGATTTTTGAGGCCGTACTGTCTCGTAGTATGGCTTCGGAGAATCTCTTTTGAGTATTTTACGCAATTATTCATTGACTACTGGCTAATTTTTTGATATGAATCTGTAAGATTTTCAAAGTTATCTGGTTTCGTTGAAGAGCTAAAATCGATAATATCGACCGTTAATATTTAATATCATATTTTTTTCTATTTGCTGTTTAAACATATATTAATATTTTCTTATAATCCTATGCTATAAAATTATATAAAAAAAAAATTTATATATATATATAAAATGCTCGCATTTGTAAAATATCTCCAGAATGCAGGTGGATAGCAAAAAAAAAAAATATATAGCTTATATTAAAATAGAAATATGGAACAAATAAATAATTCTAAAAATTTGTCATTAAAAAACGTTTATGTTATTATAAGCATGTTTACAGAGGCTCTTATACAAGAAATCGCCTATAATATATAGCCGTATTAAGTATACTTATAATTTATTAATTTTATTACAAAACCTTTAGACAAAACAATAAGTGTTTAAATATTTATATTAGTTTAATACTTTATGTATTAAATGTACACACACACACAGATATGTAGATGGAATTAATGTACAATGTATTTTTTGAGTCTACCTTGGAGGATGGTGTAAAAATGAATGAGGTAGGTGCACAAAAAAGTATCAGTGTGCTGAGAAAAATACATTAGAAAGAAGAATGGTAGTAAAAACATGATATGTACATTAAAATAAAACAAAATTATAAATAAAGATATATATATATTTATATACTTGTAACGTTCTGATGACGCTACCAGAACGAATCCTTGCTTCGAAAGGTAGATGAAGAAGTATATGTTCGGTATTCCAAATCCATTAATGGTTTCTGCACTCCTTATTTTGGAGGGGAATGCCCAGCGTTTGTTGATTAACGCCGCCCTATGACGTCCTACCAGGAAGGCAAAGTATGTCGGAAATTGAGTGGTAATCCTGACTATATGCTACATGAAGCAAAAGGTTGTATTAACAAAAAGTGCTTTAATTTTTTTCTGAAATAACGAAACTCATTTATGTGTGTTCATAAAAATAATGAACTCCTTTTTTGGACAGTCGTGTAAAATCCTTTTGATACTTTTTATTGAAAATATTAGTTTATTTTACAATAACACTTTTAATTTAAATTAATAACATTAAATTTCTCTTTCTCAGTCTTTAACCTACAATCTCAAAACGATTGTATTTCTGAGTTATGACAGTTTCCCGCATGTGTACCGCCGTGCAGTTGTTATAATACGTGATAATTAAGTTTTATTGGCCTTTTTATTTTTTAATCCTCGGAGACATCTCGTCTGTGAACTCGTGCCGGTATTTTATTTATTTAGGATCAATATTTTGTAACATGGCACTTTTGTTGGAATATATTGTATTAAAAATGAATACAGTGGTCGTTAAATACGTAGAATATGATCCTTAAACTACTCAGACTATTGTGAGATTAAAACTAAATGTCTTTAAATTGAAATAGTCTCTGACGCTATTACTAATACTTTTAACATGATATTTATGGGGTGAGTTTGCAAGAATAGAATGAAAATGTTGCACAGTTGTCTTTTAAAGTTAGTATAAGGCTTCTTTTGAACTTATAAGTAAATGTGATGGATATAGTAAACAAATAAATATTCTGCACAGTGTAAACATTGTATGCTGCATTGGAGAGGTTAGTCTCATCAGCATCCTAAATTCTGATACTACATCGTCATTATTGTACAAAAGTGATCTCAATCCGCGTGATTACATCGAGAGCGTCACTAAGGCGGCCTCGCGGAAGCTCGGTGTGTTGAACAAGGTGAGACGGTTCTTCTCGCCCGAGCATCTGTGTCTTTTATATAAGACCCAGGTTCGCTCCTGCGTGGAGTACTGCTCTCATCTTTGGGGTAGCTATGCACAGTATCTGCTTGACGCTCTCGATCGGTTGCAGCAACGCGCAGTCCGTATTATAGACTGTCCTGAGGTCACCCAGTCTCTTGAGCCCCTGCAGTTGCGAAGAGATGTCGCCTCTATGGCAGTTCTCTATCGCCTACATCACGGGGAGTGTTCTGACGAGCTCTTCCAATTGGTCCCACCTTCTCCCTTCCTCTACAGGACTACACGTGCTGGCCTAAGGAGTCACCGTTTGCGAGTCGAAGATATGCGATCCCGAACGAAACGGTTTGGCTCTTCTTTCCTGTGCCGATCAGTGAAAGCCTGGAATTCCCTACCAGCGCACGTGTTTCCTTTCCAATTTGATCCCGGGTCTTTTAAGCGGGGCGTGAAAAAGCATCTCACCAGGCCGCCATAGTGTGGGTCACCATGCTGCATTGACTAGACATGCAATGAGGATGGTGACCACCACTCTTGGACTCCATTTATTGCTTACCATCAGGCAAAGTGGAGTCATTATGGTAGGCTTACGAATAAAAAAAAAGAAAAAAAAAGTATTACACTGACTGACCCTGACAGTTCATCAGTTGTGATCTCCACACGTTTCCCCATTTTAGTAACAGGTGGTCACATCACAGTATACACTATTAGTACGAAATTTCAGCATTAGAACACTATTTTCAATGTTTTCTTAACATGAAAACCTACTTGACTTGACCGGTGCAATACCACGGCCTCACAAAAAAATGGAAGTGAAGCAAGGCTTCCGTGGCATTTCCCCAAAATGAGTGAGGTTTCCAAAAGCTTAACTTCCCCTCTCCACTTTCCTCTCCCCTCATCCCCCCTCTCCTCTTTACCATCTCTTAATCCCCTCTCTTTTCTTTCCCCTCCCCGCATCCCCCCATTCATCATCGCCCTCAAAAGCTTGCAGCGCTCTTGCCACTCTTGAGTTGCAGGTGTCCAGGGACGTCACTTACATCGATTACGTCGCAAGCAGCAGTGCAAATATTTTATGCGTACGAGTATGTAATAAAAGTGTTTGTGGGTAGAACTAAATAACATTATCTCGAGGTCACTGTTGAGGGCACACGTCATTCACTGTTGCGCGAGCCACCGGCGAGTGTAGACGTCTTGCATATCTAAAGTGAATTGGGAAGTCAGTGCAGTGTTAATATGAACGCGTGATATAAGGATATGTTTCAATAATAGGTATGTAATTTTAATAATCGATGTATGTTAGTTACCTATTATATCTTGCTTCTCACTGATAATCAAGGTTTGTTTTGCCACAAACCAAAATTTACTTTCAATGGCAGTACTTTGAGTACAGATTCCATCGATTGTTTTACTTTAACATCCAATCCCTTTCTCTCTCATGTAATTAAGCACAATAAAGAAGTTACACCTAATCTATAAGCTCATTAGAATGCTTCAATGACGTGACACGTGGCTACTGGTCTAAAATTGAATGAATAGAAAAATTAATGGGTGATAGAGAGCTAATAAATTTGTCTCCTGACCGTGAAGTAAAGACAGGACTATAGTGAAAGATATTGAATTGAGAATTCCTTGATCTACCCCCATTTAGGTTCTTTGGTTATAATCAGTGATGCCGGCTCTCAGTAAAAGATTATTTCCAAATCAAATGACGATGTGTCTAACATACATATATACCCATCACTATACAGTATAGTTCATCAACGGTTGTCTGTAAGAAGACCGCCCATTGTACTACTAAGTAATATGTATTTCTTTTTTTTTTTTTCTGTTTCCTATATTTTGGTGTGCAATAAGTGTGCAATACTCTATCTATCTATATAAACACACATATATATATATATATATATATATCTTTAATATTAGTTTCACAACATATACGCCTAGGTCCTAGGTGCACAGTACTAATAGTTGTCACGTGAAGATACAATTGGTAGTACGAAGGGTAAAACTGCCGTGAGCTACTTTAAATAACTAACTAACTAGTAGTCACAAAAGAGATCGAAAATCTACCGTTATTCCTAAAATTATAAATATATAAGAAAGGTCACTTACCTGTATTTCCGTACAGGTATCAATACTTAAGGTTTGTCAAGTTGGATTTTTTTTTATATTATAGGCGGACAGACGAACAGGCGGGTCACATGATGGTGACTACCGCCGTAAATGGACACTTGCAACTCGAGAGTCGTAAGTGCGCTGCTTGCCTTTGAAGGTGATGAGGGATGAGAGAGGGGAAAGAAGAGGTGGTGAGGAGATGGAAAAGGAGAGGGGAACAAGGGTAAGAAAAAGGGGAGGGGAGTTGGGTCTCCGGAAACCTCACAAATTAATGTAACGAAAATGCACTGTTCGGGTAATTTAAGGAAAGCGTTGCTTCACAACCGGTTTTCTGTGAGGCCATGGTATCGCACCGATCGTGCCGGCCCATTCGTGCCTAAACACAGCTCTACCACTCTGATAATCCAAAAGTAAGGAAAAGGATAGAGATAGACTAAGCTTTTATATCTTTGGCTATTTATGTACGGTTAGTTACACAATAATAATATAATAAGACAATAAAACTTTAAACCTGTAACCCAGGATAATTATATCGCGTATCCTTGAGTGCAGCACCGCTTGCGGTCGACAGCAGCGGCGCGGCCACACCAAAGAGAGATGCGCCTTTGAAGATAGCGCCAATACATTTATTAGCCGGTTGGTTTGCATACCGGCCGGCTATCACTCGCCAATGGATGCATAAAGGTTCGTTTCCCGATTGAATTATTTTGAATTGTACCTGTTCACTTGTGCAAACTATGAATTCAAAAGGTATGGTTTATATATATATATTGGTGGTATTCGATAATGATGATATTTTTCTCACTAATATAGAAGGTCTATTAAAGTATTTTAGTATGGAAGTTATAAGTACATTCGCCAACCATACTCAGACAAACAACATTTTTGGGCTGCAACACTTTGTATAATAGTAATATTAATATGTTCAAATACCTTACACAATCGACCTCAGCTTAATTCAAAACCGAACCAAGCACTGCAACCAGGCTGCTGATAAACATACTTGTTAATTTAGTAGGACCCAGGACAAAAAGTATTTGTCCTGGGTTATAATCGAATCCAGGACTTCTGGCTTAGAAGTCGTGATCGCTAACTGTTACAACAAGAGGCGAGTCACATTGTTCATGAGGTTTGAATGCATTCCTCTTTTAAACAAGCATTTTGTATATCAGCGTAACAAACAAGTGAAGAGGATGCCTGATGGTAAGCTGTTATCAGTCCTAAACATTTACAGCCCCAATTTGCCAATTGCAAACTCTTGCTTGGTCGTAGTTTAGTATATCCTATATGTATATAAATACTAGTACATAGTCCGCATATGTCATTGTATGCGCTATTGCAGACTATAATCTATCTCTTTGCGATTCTTGAGTAATTGAGTAATAAACATCATCCAAAGATAGAAAGATTCCAAAATGAATTCATAGCTTAATTTCAAAATATATGTGTTCCGTTTTCTAAAATTAACAACGTCCGTCGTTCCGAATCAGAATCGCTATCGTTAGATCTCTTTTTATTATGTTAGCGTTTAATGTTTAGAAACAAGTGGACGTGTTACGTTTGGTACAATAGCTCGTTAATACTGTGTTTTGGTTAAAATGGAAACTGGGTAAAAAGGACATCTAGAGATAATATGCACGTGGCCAACAGTGAGGTTTTTGCTAGAGGAGCACTAATGTGCCGTACGATTTTGTACTAGCTTTGTGAAATAAGCTTTTTAAAACTTTCATTTAGGCTATAAAATTTATAAAATAGTTTATTACCCCACACGGTATTTCCTCACTGCATTATATTTCAAGAGAATCTGATTTAAAGTTTGGTAGTACTGAAAATCCTAAGTGCAACACACAGCTTCATCCTTTTCTAAAAGCTACCTAAAACTTTGTATATTTTGTCATAACTAGTCTTCTTTCTGTTCTATATACACTACTATAAACTTGATTGATGATGAATAATAATAATTATTTGGGAATAAAATTCTTAAGACTACATATTATCCCTGTAATATTAATATTATTTTTCCATTCCCTTACATAAATCTAAGTAGCTTGTGATCTCAAATGTAATCACTACTAGATAACGGCTGGTATATATAATACTAAGCAACTGTACATTATGTATGTATATTTGTTTATACGTATGAGAATTTGCCTTTTTCTGTATCTTAACAATTACACAATTAACTACTGTTTTTATTAAATATTTTTGTTTCCAGACAACCTAGTATGTAACTAGGTTGTCTGGAAGAAATCTCAGCGATAAGACCGCCCATCGTACTATGATTTATGATTAATACTTTTTGCCATCTGTACTTTATCAATAGTGTACAATAAAGGATATTCTTCTATTCTATTCTATTCATTATATCATGAAGAATCAAAAGATTAAAGTATATTACTAACTATCTGTTTTAACCTAGGCTGGACTTACTGTCTACTAACCTATAGAAGTAATAAATAAGCTATAATATACAAAGTGTAATTAAAACTCGCAAGTGATTACAGTCTATAAGTTATGACAAATGACAATACTACCGTATACTTTACTGTAATTCATTCAGAAAAGAGGTAGAACAAACACATGCCGTTACGCGTGCGGCTATTCACGCGTTAAAAAACGTGAGTTTTACCATAGTATACGATGAAACACAGGGATTGACGGTTAAACATTATGTGTAGACCTTCATATTTAGCACTCTGTAATTGGTCAAAAATATTAAATCTTGGTTTATATAAATAAACCTACTAGTTATAGCATGAATAGTCTACTGTAGGTATAAACTGTATTTCATATTCATCGATTGATCATATAAACTTATTATTATTTTGTAAGTGAGCCTACAATTCCTTATTAAATAATTACAAATACATACAAATTTGTATACATAGTAGATTAGCGAAGTTATAAGCCTCGGAAAACATCAACAAGACAGTTTTTTTCTTCCCTAGTCAAATAAAACGATGAACAAACGGCTTCAATTCATAAGAAATAAATTTCTTCAAAGTCATTTAAAAAATAATTGAACAAAAACGTGTTGCGTCCGTATCCAGTCAGTTTATTAGAATAGTTAACTTTTGCTATGTCATTGCTACATCCTGTCAAGCAACGTATTCCCGCCATCGCTCACAACACTGACACTCATTTACATAATGGTGACTTTTTTATCAGAATTAATAATTTATATTTATTACTTTAGTGCCGTGCGGTTCACTCTGGAGTAGAATAGGGCAACGCTATTACTTCCCAGTAGTGTCGTAAAAGGTTACTAAGGGACTGGACTGTTATCGATCAGACAGTATGTATACAGTCATACAGTGTCCGGTTGACGGCAATAGGCTTGCCATATCACAATACACACACACAATATAATCTAACTGACAAATGATGATTATTAAAACATTGTCATTAGACAAGATTACTAGTCTCGGTGATGTGATGTCAAACGTTTACATTAAACTGATTAAACCTAAAAACATGCATGCATATGACCAAGACGAGATTTAGAAGAACATTACAACTTGCGTAGTTTGTCACTGTTAGTTATTTATATCTTTAATATACCTGCTCCTATCAAGTTGTATTTTTTATTACATATAAGAAAATTTGCGTTTTTACATGGCAGAGTTTTATTCCCGTTCTAGGTGCTTTAGACTTCTTATTCGATCTTCTCTATTTGTTCGTTCAAAAAGTTTATAAAAAGCTCCACCTCCTTTTAGATCCTTTTTAATAAATCATTACACTATGCTTTCCACAAAAACTGGGGACACACGCCTGTCAGTCACTGGAACACACATTTAATATTCATAAATCGACATGTCGCGTCATACTCATAAATAAATTAGATATTCATAAAAAAAGCCCGTCAGACCACCCCTAGCTTTACATATTAAATTCATATACTCATCACGAATCTTTTCTATAATCATATATAAATTTAAAACACCTCTTTTGATGAAAATAATACCTTCTTCCTAATAAATAAAGTCGTGTGAACATATTTTAAACTACATTAGTAATGTTGTTAGTGTGATAAAAGAGCTTTATGATTTAAAAATAAAAAAACTGAGATCGAGCCAAGCATCGACATCGTAATTTTACGGCCAAACGACATATCCTACTTGATTTGCATCGAGATATTGTCCGGAAGTGACTGATCATTTTTGTTTTTTTGTATAACATTGTTTGTTTTATTGTGTGTAATATTTATGGTCGATTGAAACGGTCATAAAATAAATCCGCTAGAAGCTTGTAAATTGTTAATTTAATCATATTTATATGCGTACTACGGACTATCTTTTTTACTTCGTCTTAGATACTCCTTCTTCATTTATGCTACTGAGTAGTAGACTACTAAATGAGTAAATCGATCGATTAACACAAATGTTTAACTCAAATCGGCAAAATTGTTTTTGTCGGCACAGCAATAAGATGATCACATTATGATTAAATAATTGATATATTAATATCACAATAAATAAAATATTTATAGTGATATTAATATATCAATTTACATTTGATAGGTAGTTCTGGAAGTGATTGTGTTATTAAATACCTTTTAGTAAATTCGAAATAATCTTTAAATAAACCTATCAATTTATAAAACATGTTTAAACTTTATTAGCTAAATAGTTAAACATTGTAACGTCATTTTTGTAAATAATTCGAGTCACGTGTTATTTATTGAAACCTTTGTGTAAATGTGCTATATTGTTATTATGCTGTAGTGTACCTACTGGCTTATGTATGCACCTTAAAATAATTATACGGCGAGTTCAAATTTTTAATGTAATTTTTATTGCTGAAACCCTTGAACTAAAAGAATATACTTGTATCATACTTACTACCTTACACATGTTCTATATAACAATTATAAAAACATTAAAGATATTATATGTGAGCATAACTGATTGCTCGATGTGGTCAGCGGGTCTTTCCCTTATTTTTAATAACCCCGCATTATTATTCTCGACTTGTACATATCCTGAATATGCTAGGCACTTTTTTAGGTTATGATCCGGTCGTCCCCACACCGGAGTTAACGGTGAGATGATCTGTCGGAATCGCACGCATTAAAACCGTATAGTGTTCGCCACAGATTTATTTATTGCAATGGAACACATTAAAAAAAAAACATTAAAATATATCTTATAGTAATACAGAAAAATGATTAGTACAACGGGCGGCCTTATCGCTAAACAGAAATTTCTACCTGGCAATCTTAGGATGGACCAAAATACACAAGATGTAAAGAGACACATATAAGACAAGGTATCCCTATCCAATTAACTGTGGGCTATCGATAGCTATTTATGCGTAAGTGCGGCATGCATTACCGTTGTCCAAGAGCAACGGCGGTGTAGGCTTTTAACTAAAAATGCGTCTGATCTAGGGTATCCCTCTTATGTTAATGGTCACTCCGGGATTCCTGCGCGTACAACAAACGCTAATTTAAACTGGATGCTGTGTTGTACAAGTGAACGGCATATTGGTGCTTTATATAAACTTTTACTCTTCGTTAAGGGATTCACTAAGAGTTTACTTGTAATGATTTTGGACGTTTAGACATCGTGCGTTTTATCAGGTATTACACCCTGGCGCGATGGCGTACCCTTCAACTCAATGAATTTATAGCCTATCATCATAACTGTCTGTATTTTAACATACCATACTTTCAACTGTCGCCGGTATAATGTCCCGTTGAATAATTCTCTTATCGTACTATATTTTAATACATATTTACATACATATCAAAAGAGTATGCAGAGAAGTTTCGAACGCAAAATAAAATTTAATACAAGTTTAAATATATTAGGCAATAATTTTGTATTTGATAAGATACAATTATGATTGAGATATATTTCAACTATTGTATATGTATTTTATAATGCGAACGATCGAACTCCAATCATTTCATTTCGAAGATACTTTTCATTCATTCACATAACAATATTTGAAATACTGCATGGAGCGTAGATAACACATTATCTGCAGTATTTCTTGAATATATAAATTAATGTAAACAAAATTACTGTTTTACTACCGTAAGCATAATGTCAGACGACATGCGAATTAATAAACTCAAAAAAACCGGAAGCCATGTTGATATTTTTGACAGCCGCACGAAAATAGAAAGTGTATTTTGAAAACTTTTTCGGAAATTTACTAAGCTACGATATTCTGAACTTTCAGTGTAATTGTTAAGTCTGTTTAGTAAATTTATATGCTTTGATTTTGTGAATACAACAAGTACAAATATAATATAATTTGGTAAAATTATGTTTTTGGGAGTTTTTTATTTATATAAATTTTGAGAAGTTACTAGTTTTTTTTTATATAATTGTTTGTATTAACGTTTAATATTTCTTTAATAATATACCTCAGTTTTAATGAGCTAACCCATTTCCTCGTCTACTTATACTCAAACGAAACTAATATTCATATTATGCTGCACTTTTCACAACTTATGTGTGTCTTATATTTGTATGTACCTATATACATATGCATATTAATACGTAGTAAAACTAAACTTCCAAAGTACTATACATAGCTCGAATCTTTATAGTTTTAGCGTAATGAATGCACCGACAAGCCAATTTCGCCTGCACGTGTACACGTCAATATTTTATTTATCGGTGCGCAGTATCGCAGATATCTGGCTGGCGATAGCGGGACGGCCAGCCCGGCCAGGTAAATGAGGCCCGGAGACACCTCGCCTGCCCCCAGCACATGTGATTTACTGCCCACTCCCCCAAGCCTACGGCTGAATAAAAGTATTCATTATCTAAAATGACTAGATTGCTAGCGTTTTGCGTAAGTTGTTGCAGTGGTAGAAGCAAAATAAATAATCTTCTGGTGTCTTTATATCTTGTAAATATCTGTTTCTGATTAGAATGTTTCCACCGTCTCAATATTGGAGGGGTTCATGTATGTTCTTTTGTGCTACTCCAATTCATATTTTTTATGCGATATATAACTAGCCTAAAACATAAACTTCCTTCCTTCCTTTTCCTCTTTGAGGAAACATCTCGGCATTGCTTCTATAATTATATACATCACAATCTTCGTTTAACGTCATTAAACCTTCAAATAAACCAAACGGTTTCGGGTACTTCTGACGCCTTTATTTAGATTTTTACTTATTTTATATATTCTTTGAGGTCAACCCAAGTAGATCGGCAGGTCTACTCCGCTCCTACTAACATTCACCTCCACTCATTTTTCCGAGATGCCAAACCACCTTATTCTATTCTGGTCACTACACCTTCTGTTACATCGCAATGTACCCTAATATCTATATTTCTCTTATCTTTCTATCAACAAATCAAAATCAAATCTCTTCACATCATATCTCACCATCACTCTCATCACAACACTCAACTCACACTGCCATAAATTCTGATTAATAAATGGCATGAACCTTCGAGAATATTATAATCTTGAGAAAGGAGAGCGAACGTGAAAAATATTAATCAGAACTTGCACGCTGTATCAAACCATCTCTGTAAAAAAGTGAAGTATGTTCCTTATGCCCGAGTGCCACACGATTTCAAGACTATAAAGAAAAGTCTTACTCTTGTAGTGTGAAACTTAAAAAACTGATATTTTCCCCATTTTCTACCGTTTATATCCCTTTAATCACTTGTAAATAAAATCTTAGTTTTTTTTTTTTGCAGTAAATGAAAAGTCCAAAAGCTGTAGCCAATTCATGTAAAAAACACATAGCAAACATATTAAATTTCTCTATTAAATAAACCCCTTACATCAATCGCCTTCACCAATACATTCAGAACGTAAAGATAAGTCTCCGTCGCACTCCAATCGTATGTAAATGCAGTGAGATCTATGCGCGCGCGCACCGCCGCAGATTTATTGCGTAATTGACTTCCGGCGGGAAGACGCCATCTTGACGAGAACGACACACTTTTATGAATTGCCTAACAGTATGTCTCATTTTGAATGTCTTATTAATGAATTAAGCATTTTTCGTATATTATTAGAACCTACAGCTCTCGACTCGGAAGACTGATTTAAGGTTTGATATATTTTTAGTTACCCGGTATTCCGATCCTATCAAGGCGTGACCATTTTGGGTGTTTAAAAAGGTATCTTAGTATCGTATATACACATATGTACATACGCTCACGCCTGTATCCCCTAAGGGCTAGGCAGAAATGTATTAATAACCCACATTTTGCCAATTAGAGTTTAATCCCACTAACGTTACCTTGGGCAAGCCTCTCGCTGACAACGGGGTACTATATGACTGTATGTATATTGTCTGATGGAAAACAGTCCAGCCATGGACAGAGGGGGGTTGGCGCTATTGTACTCTACCAAAAACCAGACTAGTACCTCATTAATATAATTGGATTTAAGCCTCATGTATGTACATGTGCAGTGCCTATATCTGTGCACGGAGGAGTAATCACTGCTATTTCTTTCTGGACAATAATGTGATACGTAAATAGATGAAATTCTGTCTATAAGTTGAATATAGTTATTAACTCGAGTCAAATCAGTTCTCTTTTAGATTCAAAACTTTAACCAATGTGTATTTTTATAAAAAATAAAACAATTTGTATGTTGTACGTCGTTATTATGGAATCATTTTATTCGCCTACTTTAGAAGTTTGGTTTAAGGAAGTTCCTATTAGTAACGAACTCACTTTTAAATTTCTTAACTGAGAGGCACCTAATTTCAAATATTTTTTTCCAAGAAATCTCCAATCCATATAGCTACTTAAAGAAAAACATATTCTAGTTTCCATACACAACTACCAAAAACAAGACATAAAGCATTTCAATATATTTTTAAAACTGTTCTCCAGTAAAACAAATAAAGGTCTGTATTCTGAAGCCACAGCCTGTGTCGCAGTAGCTTGCTGCTGTCGTCGGCAAGGCTTTGTGGCGACACCCGACTGCTTATATGCGACAGGGTTTGTATACATAGATATGTATAGGCCAGTATCTACATATACATATACGGACCGCATGTCGGGGAGCCTATTGTGCTTTATGTGCAATGTATCTTCTTATGTAAAACGAGTAATTTGTTTGTTGAATATTATTTTGCGCTCGGTCTGATAGATCGCCTTATTAGTTGGAGATAGTGACGGTCGTATACAGGAATTCAGGTGGACTTTTTAAATTACTTTAAAAAGGAGGTTTTCAATTTGATTGTTTTTTTTTGTGTTGGCATGTTATTATGATTTACCAGAGCAGTTGATAGGAGATAAGAAATGGATTAGATGTACGATTCTTTGGGTTTGTAAACTTTTAGAAAAAAATACATAAGTATCCGAGTAATCCCTACCCTGAAATAGGAAGGGAATAAAGGCCTGGTTAATGCACAAGTGATTAGCATGCTACAGGTTTACTAATCAGTATGTAATTCAGGTAATGACATATTCACTATTTTACATGTGAAAATATAATAATCAATTATTAGCAGACAGACAGACAGATGTATAACTACGAAAGGAAGATTATTCAACAATGTATTATACTGGCGACCGTGTTGCGAAGGGTATGTTAAAATACAGACGGTAAGCGATAAACAATTCAGGACACAAAAAAAAAAATCAAAAGATTGACGACAATTGACACCACCACATAAAGGCAAGACCTCTCAAAACCGATTAGAATTGCTTTGATTCGCCTGCTCGCAAGTTTTGATAAGCGCCTCCTCTGCGTCTTATCAACGCGTATTAGCAGATTTTGCATGTTTCATGTAATTTTACATATCAATACTAACGCAAATAAAACTCACTTCAAACGTTTTATCTGTTGTTTTCTTGGTTTTCTTTTAAAAACAGCAGGAAGGTCCTGGACGCGGTAATGGAGATAGCCGTCCCGTCCGAAGAAAGGACGCGTGGAGTTGGATTCAGTGGTGAGCTTTTGACAAAGTCGGTGAATCGAGGGTGTATCGTCCTCTATGTTAATGAGGAAATCTTCCCACGCATTACCTCTATGCTCCCATAGGGCGGTGTTAAGTTGGTTGGTGAGGTGGCTTCTCCTAAGGTGGTTCCTCAGCGTCTGCGTCGATTTCCTGTGGTGTTTGGAGTAAGGCTGGACGCTCGTATCCTGAAAGCACTTCCAGGTACTTACTCCAGTTCCTATGCACTAGGGGTTTTGGTGGGTTGACCATCGGCTAGCGGAGCACAGAGACGTCCGCTCGCTACGACGATCCGATGCACTCTCAATCGATATCATAATTCCTAAATGGCGGAGGTTTTACAGGGGTTTCAAGCAAGGCAAAGTTTTGTTGTATCAACGGTCTCGCGTTTGCTGAGCATCCTGTTTGCGTTGTATGCACGTCGTTCAGTGTGCTCAAAAACCGTGGTAGGTAACCGGGTACAGGGGCTTTTACTTTTCATTATGTCGTACCTGCAAGGATAAGTACTAAGTGGCCATAAATATTTCATCAAAATCAGTTTAACCGTGATATGGTTTTGATCAAGCAGATAGATGGCGTGACTTTCGCATTTATAATATTAGTGTAGAACTATAGGTCTAATGGGAGTTTTCGCAACTTAACTCTTAAACCGGTGAAAAAAAAGACATAAAATACGTATCGCATGCGAATTGATTAACAAAATCTACATTAGTTTGAGTAAAGTAGCGGTTAAAAGCTTGTACGTAACACATAACAGTGTATCTGATTCGATTACGTTTGATGCCTCCGCATTCAACAGCCGCCCTCAATGATAGCAATCTCAACGAGATTGACGCGTGTAATCAAACCTCAATTAATTAGAGCACACAATGCATTGTACGGTCACCGACAAAGCGCTTAACGTTATATGTTTTATAATGCACATCCTTTTTCCTGCGGTTACACTTGCACGCTGTAAGTTGAATGTGAAAATCTTATATATCATAATCTTGTCAGATGAAATTCTTTTACTATGCGTAACCGTATATTTAAATAAATATGAATCTCGTCAGGAGTAAGTAAGTAAGTCGTCCAGCCGCCACGGTACCGGAAACGATTCGGCCAGCCCCGAAATACACACGTGGGTTCACGAAAGTTTTTATTCTAATTATAAATGGATTTGTAAAATGGTTAATAAATAGATAAATAAATGAATATTATTTATTTTTACTTTACTTTAAAATTACAAAAAGATGATGATATTGTTCTTATTATATATTGAACTAGTAGTGCAACTATTTATTTATTGTTATGTAACACCTTTAAATGCAATCTTCTACATGGTTAAAATGATTTCAACAGGCTTGAAATGCCGCTTGTAAACATAAATATTTATTCACGTTGTTTATTGAGTAAATTGTTAAATATTTCATAGCCGAACAGCCTGTACACTAAAAGATTGGTCATAGTACCTGGTTGAATTAGAAGGTAATGTCAGTTCTAATGATTCCGTGGATCCTAATGTTTTAGTACGTGTGTCACTGAGGAATGTAAAACGTTCCTTAAGATAAGCAGGAGTACAAGGATTGTTTTTTTTTATTATAGAGCATACTGAGAATATGTATATATCGTCGAAGACGAATATGGAGCCACTTGAGCAAAGTGCGAATCTAATATGTAATCATATTTGCGTGAACCTAATATAAATCTAATATATTTTTTTTAAGATCCTAGATACCGTCTTTTGTCAACTTTTTACCTAGAAACCTTGTAACCTTTTTCGGTATAGTAAAATAAAATTAAAATAATTGTTAAAAAATCTTAAAACGGCAAAATATATGTATGTATTGTTATTATGTTATTCCTATATAAAATGAAAACCAGTCACAATTCCAAAAACCCAGGTACTTCTGTAAAGTCCATTCATCGCAGAGACAGTTGGCCGTCATCAATGTTGCAGTTACTCACTAAATCGTATCTATTAAAAAGCAGTGAAACATGTGAATGGCGAATGTAGGTAAGCATCGACTAATCACGGTCAATATCGACTATCGGCTCGCGCATAAAGATTCAGCGTATTGCCGATCCGATAGCCGCCGTATCTCAGATGATAGCCGAGATAAATGGAAGCGCGCGCAGCCGAAATACGGCGGAGGATGGAGCAAAAAGGCACAGCGAGCACACGATGGCGTTATGCAAAAGAATTCAAGCGTGTAAATATTTGTTGAAGGTTTCTTGTTTTATTTACTTTAAAGTTATTGGGACAATGAGCCTTAACTTGTAAATTGGCCCTTTGTCAAGATTATAACCGCTTCGGCAAGAAGCTTATGATTTTATTCGAAATAATAGATTTCGAGAACACTCATCGTTATCTCGTCCACTGTTGGACATAGACCTCTTCCAATGTAATATACGGAACTCGCTTTACTTAAAATGGAAACTTCTAGTCACGTGATTTATTGAGTAAATTAACTTGACAATATTCAAGTAATCAAATCAAACAAAAATATTTGACTTCATTAAAAGTAAACATCCATACCGTACATGTCCCAGGAAGGGTTAGCAAAAGCGCCTCAGACGCCCCTTTTGCCTGCTATAATTATGTCCCACTGTACGTTAGCGGGAGCCTATTGCTATCATCCAGGCACTGTATGACGTGTATACTGTCCGAGAGATAACGGAGCGATCCCGTAGTCACCTTTTACAACAGCCTTGGAAAGAGATAGGGTGGCCCCCCTTTTAAAATTCCGGTTTTAAATCCGTTACGAAGTCTCTACTACACAATTAGTTAATCAGAGTATCAACATGGAGTATTCTTACCTCAGCTGACATTCCAAGCACGTACCCAATAACACGTACTCCTAAACTAATGACATCACATGTACAAATTATGATGAGGAAAAAGAGAACGATAGAAATATTTTTTCAGAAGATTGCGCACGAAGCCCTTTTGGGTTGGTTGTCACTTTATTGCATACTATCATGCCGGCGGTGTCCTTAAAGGCTAGTGTGACACTGTTATTTAGTATCGGCGACCGGTAGCACACGCCTGTCTTTTGATATCAGCACACGAGTAAAACTCCAGCGAGAACCGCGCAGACAGCCCTTTTAGTGTCCTCCAGGACTCAAATGAAAATGTTTACCGGTTGATGATATTGCAGTTTACTTAAAATTGAAAATATCTTTGTTAGAAAATCACAGAAATTGAATGGAATGGAATGGAATTGTATAATACTCATACAAATACAATGACTCGCCTAACTTATAAGAAATGTTTTTAATTTAAAATAGACCATAAACTCATTCATGATGATGATGACCCAAACTTGTAGACATACAAGTAATGACTCAGACTCGCACAATAATATAATATACTGTATATACTATATATGTATGTATATAACATAATAGGTATAAAAACAAACTCATGACATACATAATTGCTTCGAGAATTGTATCTATATATACTTATCTGAATTTTTTTGGGCTTAATATTGCAAATTTAAATTGAAAATAGCTATACAACAAAACAGTACATTGAAAAAGTTCCTTTTACCTAAAATCAGAAAGCGACAATAAGTCCCTGAACAAAGAAACACTCGACAATGTTTTATCTTATAACAACCCTCTTTTTTGTTCAACGTGGAGAAGTGTAAGTTGGGAAGTTTCCTAACTATATTACATTATTTTTTAGTGGTAGGGATTAAAGAATAGTATTGAAGGTGTGTCACTTAATCTATAGTAATAAATGTGTAAGGAACTTTGTTTGATTATGAATAAATTTGGCAAAATAATACCTCAAACGAGTTTTTTTTTGTGTGGAAACCCCCACGAGTCATCACCTCACCGGAGCTGACGGTGAAGTGGTATGTCGGACTCGAACCGACTAAAACCACACGGTGTTCCGTCACAAGTGGGTCTATTGCAAGGGACCTGGGTATACCCTAGGAGGGATGCTTCCAGGAACCTTAAACCCTTTGGAAGTACATAAAACGGGCTGAGATTAGCCGTACGTATGCTCTACTGGATTTTTTTTTACCTAGCCTATGTTTGTCTAACTGCTTAGCCAGAGATCGTGGGTCCGCTCAGAGTCAAAATAATTTATTTCAATTAAACTAATCATATTTATTTTTGAATCGGCAAGAGAAGATGTCAGTCAGACTAAGTCGTGAAGCTACTACCTCCCCCATTCTGAATGTGTTAAATACTTGGGATTCCATATTGACAGAAGGCTTACCTGGAGTGAACACATCAAATACAAAAGAAATGCTCTCAACCTGAAATATAGAAAGCTAACATGGCTGATGGGAAGAAACTCCGTCCTCTCAGTTGACAACAAGCTCCTCATATACTGCAGCATCTTGAAGCCAATCTGGTCCTATGGGCTACAAATTCGGAGTACAGCCAGTAAAAGCAGTATCATGCGCATGCAAAGAACGGTATTTTTCAGGACATTGTCAATGCATCGCAACGGTGAAAACTAAATATGCGTAAAGGCTCTCAGTTCACCCAAACCCTCTTGTTACAGAACTTCTTAAGGAAAGTACCTCAAGACTGAAGAGAAACACTATATTTTAATGGATCTGTCTGTAGTTACTGTCAGTATCCTCATGTAAAATCAATGATAACGGGGGCAAATGATGGTCGGCAAAATAACGTCTCTGCCTATGCTTTCGGGGTGCAGGCGTGAGTGTACGTATGTACATATGTATTTAGTAATATATAAGTATGTTTATGAGCAGTCCGGTTCCCATAGTTATAGGTCAGTGCTTAATTTTTGATTAGACAGGCCTTGTGTGTCGCAAGTTTTATTACTTTTCTATCTTCTCGCCGAAATATTCGATTAGAATTCATTGACTTACTCAACAATTTATATTCATAGTAAATATGCTTTTTCCGAATAACTTACAAAAGGTTTTTTTACTTAATATCCCTACTGTGACTCTTGAGTTGCGGGTGTCCATGGGCGGCGGTAGTCACTTACCAACAGGTGACCCGTCTGCTCGTTTGCCCCCTATAGCATAAAAAAAAACTGTGTCTAAGTTGGGTCGGAAACTAGTCGGGCATTTGTATTATAAACCGTACTGCATTAAAAAATCAAAATCACCTATTATTTATTCCATCCAGTTTAAAAAATCTTTTGAAATTAAGTATTGTTTAATTTCTTTTCAGAATGCTCTCTAAAATGTTCCACTTCAGTATCCAACTACAATTTTATTGCGAACCTTATTTTTAGTACAAAACTTCCTTTGAAAAGCAGTCAGTTAAAAGTTGTAAACAATTTTCAACTTTATACTTCAACAACAACAAGGTTTAATTTTGATAATGAAGTTAAATTAGGTAGAACTTTTAGTACTTGGTCGGTTTACAAATTAAGGACTCTAATGGGGTATTTAAAAAAATGTTTAATTGCATTACGAAAGAATAATGTGGACTTAAGCACTTTTATTTTGTGTAAAGACTTTTATAACAGTTTAGAAATATGTTTGTTAAACATGTTTGTTTAGAATACTGGCTCTATAGTATATGTGAATGAGTTCATCCGCATATAATCCTGGTGTTTGATGATATAACAATGTCGATTTTAACATATACTCGACCTCGACAAACTCTTGACTTTTCTCTCGTAGAAATCCTCTGTCTGTCTGTTCTCTCAACTGTCGCCAGTATAATGCCCCTTTGAAGAATTCTTCCATCGTATCTATACACTTTGTCAAACCAAGAGTTAAGCATTCGTTAGTATTTTTTACACTGTTATTTTCTAAAACCAAATTTGGTACTCTACTGTACCTGCAAATATAAACCTATAAAGCACACGTCATACGTAGAATTTAGTTAAGGACATCCCCTAAAAATAACACTTTCCCAATAAAATCCACCAGAGCCAATCGAGACACTACAGAGGTGTTATAATCTATTCAACAGGAAAAGCTCAAGGACATAAGGAAGAGTGTTGATTACGTAATAAACGCCTACAATAACAAGATATACATTTGGCCGTTGTAGGTGATTGCTAACAAGCAAAAGAGAAATGGTTAATATATCTTGAACTTTTACTATGTAACAAAGAAGTTACTAGTTCAGTCAATTGTAATATATCTCCCTACTCGTATCCCAAATTTATTTGTTATCAATGCAAAGTTTACTTCGGAAATAAGTTTTGGCTACTCTCTTTTATGGCTGACCTGTCAGACAATAAACCCTTCTTGGACATGTAGTCGTTTTAAGAATAAAAATAATTGAGAATGGGCGATTTGTAGAATGAAATTGGATCGGAACAAAATAAAAGGCCACCAGAACAGTAACACTTGCGAGTTATAATTCAGTCAGTTTTAATAATAAAAAAATATTTTAATAATAATTTTATATGGCTATGGTATTTTGTGGATATTAGTTTTTCTTATAGCAGCACATAAACTAGACTAGATTTACTAGTTAGTTTTAGTGTACCTAAAACTTACGTTATAACTCTTACTCTAGTCTATGTATGAAATTCCCTTGTGAGTATCCCTACATAGTCCACGAGATTATATATTTTTATAAAAATTATTTTTCTGTGTCATGTTCTAACATAACGATATGAATAACGTATGACATCTTTATATGTATTTGGTAGTTGCAATTAACACGTTTTTCATGCAAAACAAAAGTGGCATTATGTGAAATTTATCGGCAAGTACCGAGTTGATAATCAAGTACTTGAATATTTAAAAAAGTTTACATTATGTTAAATACAGCACATCCCTCTTTAGCCAACGTTCGCGCCGTGATCGTTGATCGCCGATCGTAGTGCAAACCACAGAACAAAAAGACTGATCGAATCTAAGCACTTATTTGTACTGAACTCGGAATGTAAGAGCATTCTGATTGTACGCTATCTAACGTTTCGTGGCCTGCTCATTACATACAAATAGATTAATTAAAACTAGTCGTCGCTAAGAAGTAGAAATTCAATCGTAATTCATAAAACTATTCATAGCGATAAAACACAGTAGGATATAGAAAAAGCTCACATGTTTTTTATAACAAATACTTGTAAGTAAAAAAAGAATCGGGTACGACACAGTCGCTGCCTTTACCTATTTATATAATGTGATATTTTTTTATTTTAAATCAAATGCATACTATACTTTATGAATTCATAAATTTTACTAGTTATTCTACCCGTGGGTATCGTAAATACCCACGGGTAGAATAAGACTAAAGAATAGGGCCATTTGCCCGGATGTCAGCGATAAGCTTGCCCCCTATAAAGTAAGTGGGACAAATTTATTGTTGTAAAAAATGGGTTTACGAGTATGATGTCTCTGCTTACTATTCAGGGAAATAAGCGTCAATGTATGTATGTCTTTTTAGATGTAAATAATCTAAAACCGTAGCATCTTCTGTTTAGGGACATCTTGTTTTTCTGAACGAAAGGTACTCACATCTCCTATGCGCAAAACCTTACGATGAATGATAGAGTGAGAGAGTTTAAGACGTAAAAGCGTAACAAATAAATATTAAATAGAATACCGTTAGCAAGTTAAACTCGTCGAAATTATCTATACACCACATAAATCTGCAGATAAAATTCCTAATACGCATATCCAAATATAGCGCTTAGGTCAAAGGATATCCTGGAGTGTGCGGTACAAATCATGGAATAGTTGAAATAGCTGAACCGCTCGCAGCTTGGTCGGGTGGCATCGTGAGCAGCTAAGTAATTAGCGTTAGAACTAATTAAATTAAACCAACATTTATTAGGTAGGGTGGCACTGCATTAACTTGCGTTTAGTGTAAGGAAGCGAACGTAAGTTAAACTTAATAGTTACACACATTTTATACGTTTTAACTTATTGCTTAACTAAAGCCTGAACTTTTTAATATATTATTTATTTTTAAAGTGTATTTATTTCTCTCAAAAAGGTACATAATAAATATTATAGATAAAACATATTGACAGCATAAACTAAAACCTTTATGGGAGCTGGAGTCCGCACACACGAGATCTGTATGACGGATTTCTAGGTTCATATAACATAATGCACCGGCATCGATAATGTCAGATTTCCTTTGATATCATATGAGTATCGTGAAGGAACTCAATTCATCCTTTTAAATATGAAGGTGTATGAGGGTTAAACAGAATGTTGTATAACTAGAAGAGAATATGAGTGTTCCGGCGAAGACGAATAGGTAACTGTTTGAGCTTTTTTCGGTTTTTGGAGATATAATTATATTTACAGAGTCAAAACATGAATGCTCTAGTTCATCCAGTTGGTCTCGGTGAGGTGCTCCTTCGTGGATTTTAAAGAGCAGTTTTGGTGACATGTTTCCGCAACCTCTTAGTTGCATTCTAAACCTGTCTATAGAAACTGGTATATACCCTGACAAATTAGAAGTTGTAATTTTTAAACGGATTCATATAAAACAGAGTAAAAGAATGAATGCCCTAATAACAATATTCTGAAAAATAATTTAAAATTATACATATATAATGTATTTGTTAAATATATATAATATAATCGACTAGCCAACACCAATCTGCACCATCTTGTGTGTGAATGGGTATATCGATTACATTACTCTTTATAATAATACAATCACCTGACCATGCGAATTCAAATCCAATGACACTCTTTCCTGACGACAGCACCGTTGCAATTAAGTGTAACGAGAGAACAATTTATGAGCACGATATAAGCAATACCCTTAATGCAATCATAAAATGGCTAGACATTAATAATAATTAATAATACAAAGGGCTGTAAATTATTAAAAATTATTTAAACCTGTAAACCGTTTTTCCAGGAGTACGATCTTCAAGGCTCCCAAGCATATACATTAATGAGGTCTCAGTATTAATTAAGGACAATCAAAACGTATTTACATTAGCCACAGAAATAAGGGCCATGAATACTGCTCTACTTAAAAGCCTAATGAATACTACTATATCTGAAGAGCGGTTTAGTTACAAAATAAAACGACTATTTAAACGATTATTAATCTATTAAATAATTCATCTTTTAATGTATTTAAACATTGAAACAAATCCCTTGAAACATGTACACTTAATAACACATTGTATCAGTGCTTTCTGCAAAAATTGATAACATGATTCTGATTGTTGTCCGGGATAGCTGGTGCTCCTTGGGTCGCCTTCGTCCAGCGGGTTCAGATGTTTTACTAAAGGTGTACCCGGATTGCTCCTATTTCAGGCGTAAGATGGCACATCGTGTGGTTTTAGTTTGTCCGATTCCGGCACACCGTCCTACTAAAAACCCCAGTAGGATGAGGGCCCGAGGGGATTTCCACTCGTAAAAAAAAATCCTTCAACCAGCTCTGGACAGTGATAGGCTGATAGGGATAATTATTAATTAATTTGTTTGAATTTGAAGTGCCATCGTAAACACAGTTCAACCAGTGTGATAAGGGATCTGTGTGGTGTGAAATAGGATGTAGTGACTAAAATAGAAAAAAGTATGCTGTACTGGTTCGCTCATATCGAAAGGATAAATGAAAGAAAATTGACAAAAGCTATTTATATGGCAGAAATAAATGGAGTTGTCGGAAGAGGAAGACCTAGGTGAATGTTCTTGGACCAAGTTCAAGACAATCTAAGCAAAGGCCAGGTCAAAAGTACCTTTAATCGACGAGTCTGTATGTGGAACGGAATAAAAGTTGAAGAAGCGAGAAAGGTATGTCGGAATCGTAGCAAATGAAAAGAAGTGGTCTCTGCCTACCCCTATGAGAAAGAGGCATGATATTATGTATGTATGATTGTATGTACCCTTAAGATTTAATTAACCTAAGATTAGTAAACCTTATTGATTATCGAAGCGCGCCGGTCACAGCATCCCCATATAGAAAGCTAACACAATAGTATAAATATCATAGATCCCTAATAAGGTGAAAGAAACTTATACCAGAATTAAACGAAGACATTTTTCAAACACTGCTTTAGGATGGTTGTGAATGTAGTGGTGTCTTAGTGCATGCTCACTGACCTTCAGCGACAAGGACCATATTATAAAGATACTGAGTTTGTTTGAACGTGGTAATCTCAAAAAAAAACTACTTACTAATACCATATGAATTTTAACGCCCATTTATTGAAGAATGCTATAAACTATATTGAGTGCTGAAATGGACATCGATTCCCTCACGGGACAAACATTTGTGTGATGCACCAATAGTTGTCCTTATTCTGGCTGTTTTTTTTGTGTTGAATATTTGCAAAACCGCAAAGCGATACAAGAATTATTCCTTATGCTGTAGTTGTCTTTAAAAAAACTCCCTTTAAGTAGCTTGACTACAAACGTCACAAGTCACGTCCTCTAAAATTCGACACCAACAAACTAATAGCTCTTTTTTGCTGACCTTATCTCACATGTCGAAATCCATTTATCCGAATAGGCTCTAGGCAGTGTCGAAGGAACATCATACATATATGGAGAAATGGGCCAACCAGGGGAGGTGATCATGCAGACCGCGGCCCAATTAGATGATGTTGGGAAGTTGTCTATATGTTACGGGTAATGTTAGAAGATTAATTTAACTTAGGTTTACCCTTTTTTTTTTTTTTTTTTTTTTTTTCGTGTGGAAACCCCCTCGGGCCGTCATTCCACCCGGGTTTTCGGTGGAACGGTGTGTCGGGATCGAACCGACTAAAACCACACGGTGTGCCTTACTGCGCTTAAAATAGGAGGAATCCGGGAACAGCTTTATTAAGACATCCAGACCCCTCCTAGCGCCTGCCCGCACTATGCGGGCACCACCTGCTGGTAACCTATCAATAAGGCGGCGTCCAGACACACGCGGACGTCACCCCCTCGCGGCTAGCTATATGGCGGATGGAGGGGAAAACCCGTCCCGACCACCCGCAGCCACACTCAGGGCGGCATGAGGCGCTGGTAAGCGCGTCTCCGCCGCCCGGTTCGCCGGCGGCGAATTGGGTCCGAGTGGAGATTATCCTCCCGGGCCCGCTCCGCCGCCTCCTTCTGTGAGATGACCTCCTCACAGAAGGCTGCGACCGCGGTAAAATTCCTGTCACTGACGACCATGGAGCGTATGATGGCCGGCAGTGACAGATCCTCTCCAATGACTGCAGTGAGGGCCCGACGCTGCGTCGCCCAAGCGGGGCAATCCGCGAGCGTATGCTGGGCCGAGTCCTCACTACAGTCGCAGTGGTGACAGGCGGGACTCAATTCTCTCCTAGCGACCGAGTGCAGGTACTTTCCGAAGCAACCGTGCCCGGAAAGAACCTGCGTTAGTCGGAAAGAAAGGGTCCCGTGCTGCCGCCCTGCCCACTCGACGATGACCGGCTGGAGCGCCTCCACGGTGGCTAAGCCAGCACGTGGAGCCTCCAGCCGGGACGACCAACGAGCCATAGTGACTCGGCGAGCGGCTTCACGCCACTCGCGTACCTCTTCGGGCGGGGGTCGATTGCCACTACCCGCCCGGAAATCAGTCGTCCGCCGATATACTTCGGCGAGCACTTCCGCCTCCAAGTCCCACGGGGGAGTTCCGGCCAACGCGCACGCCGCCTCCGTCGACACGGTGCGGTAACCGCGTATAGCTCTAACCGCCATGACCCTCTGAGGGCGCCAGAGGCGTGCCCTATTCTGGGCGGTCAGAGCTTCCGCCCACACCGGTGCACCGTATAGTGCCATTGACCGGACAACCCCCGTGTACAGCCGTCTTGTTGCGACGCTGGGTCCACCCAAGTTGGGCAAAAGTCGCCCAAGGGCGGACGCAGCGGCGACCAGCTTTGGAGCAAGCTGCCGGAAGTGCTCGTCGAAGAGCCACCTCCCGTCAAGGATCAGGCCCAGATATTTAATGTGGGCCCGAACCGGTACGAGGACCGAGTTGACCATGATGGCAGCGCCAGCGGGTGGACCACGACGGGGACCATGAAATAAAAGGGCCTCCGTCTTGTCCAGGGCCACCCGCAAGCCTAGCGCCTCGATGCGCTGGACCACCAGTGAGGCTCCCCTGGTGGCCAGGCGCGCCGCCTCCTGAAAGTTCGATCCCCGGGCTGTGACCAGAGTGTCATCGGCGTAACAGATTACGCCCAGCCCGGGGGGGAAGTCACCACGAAGAGCCCAGTCGTACCCCATGTTCCACAGGAGTGGTCCAAGGACAGACCCCTGCGGAACACCGCACGACATGGGCCGATGACATAGGATTCCATCTCGGTCCTCGCACATGACGGTACGCTCCTCTAAATAGTCTGCCACTAGTCGCATCAGGTACTGTGGCACTCCGTGATAGCGGAGAGCTTCCCTAATGCAACTGAATGGCAGACTATTGAATGCGTTGGCGATGTCCAACGACACCGCCAACAGTACGCCGCCACAGCTCACAGCCTCCTCGGTCACGGCTCTCAGACGCATTACAGCTCCGATCGTCGAACGACCTGCTCGGAAACCGAATTGGGCGTCCGACAAATCGGGGCCAACCTCATCCAGGTGCCGGACGATGCGGGCAGAGAGTACCCTCTCAAACAGTTTACCCGCCTCGTCCAGCAGCACAATGGGCCTGTAGGCCGCGACCGAGTCGGCCGGCCGTCCCGGCTTCCTTAAAAGCACCAGCTTCCCGCTTTTCCAGCAATCAGGGAAGCGCCCGGACACTAAGCTAGCGTCGAACACCTCCCTGAGGCGGTCTGCCATGTGATCAAGGGCCAGGGCCAACACTCGGGCAGGAATCCCGTCTGGCCCGGGGGCGGTGTTCTTGGAGCGGATCCGTAGAACAGCCGCCCCTATCTCCGCCTCCGTGATGGGTAGAGCATCCTCCACCCCGAACTCCCCGTTGTCTCCAGCCAAAGGGGCCATCGATGGGGGTGAGTGCTCCACTCGTCGCGGAAAAAGACCCTCAACCACTTCCTGCAGGAAGCTGGGCTGGAGAGTCTCCGTAAGGGGGGGGCCCAGCGCGCGGAGCTTTTGTTGCGCCGCACGATATGGGCGACCCCAGGGGTCACGATTGAGACCCTCCAGCATCTCCTTTCTTTTCTCTTCTTTGGCGCGGCAAATGGCCAGCTTTAGAGTTTTCCGGGCCTCTCGGTACTCCTCTTGCAGCTGGTCCTCTTCTCCTTCTTCGCGGTGACGCCGACGACTGCGGGTGTAGGATCTCCGGGCACGAATACAAGCCGCGCGGAGATCCGCCAACTCCTGGGACCACCAGTAGACCTCCTTCCTTGGAGGCCGACGACCTTGAACGCGGGGCATGGCCACATCGCAGATCTGCGTGATCGCATCACGAAAGCGGCCTGCCCCTATGTCTACCTCCCCGGTTGGAGGCTGCAGAGACAGCCAAGAGTGAATTATGGCTGCCTCCTCCAGTAGATCCCGGTCTAGCTTCGAAATAGACCACCGCGGAAAGCGGGAAGAACGCCGCGCCATGTGACCCCTTCTGGGGTCCTGGGTACGGGAGAGCTCAAATCGGATATAAAGGTGATCCGAGAGCGTCTCAACCTCTTCCAGGACACGCCAGTCCCTTACTCGTGCGGCAAGAGCAGGGGTAGCGAACGAAAGGTCCACTATCGACCCCCCCTGCTGTCGCAAACTTAGGTTTACCCTGGTATAACCAGTATTACCGTAGTCCTTAGGGTAATGTTCGAAAATATTTTATTTGATTAATGTCGACATAATCTATTCCAAGTAAACGGTCAAAAGTAACCCAACACGAAGGGGATGACTGAGGCAGTTCACTCGCTTCGCTCGCTCACCAACCTATGTTCCCGTCATCCCCTTCGATCCCAACCTGTCCGTCGGGGTGCCCCATGTAGCATATTTCACAAATTAATCTGACATTACCCAGGCAGTATTGGGTACTAAAAACAAAAGATGAATTAGTGGACGTTCGTTAAAGTTGATTTAATTTTCGAACTTTACCCAAAAGGCTTAGGTAATACTAGGTATACCCAGGTAAATTTAAGTTTACTAACCGTCTAACACTACCCGTTACATACATATATATACTAATCGGCTCGAGGATTTTATTTTCAACCGACTTCAAAAAAGGAGGAGATTGAGAAATTCGACTGTATTATTTTTATATTGTTACCGCAGAACTTTAGACAGGGTGAACCGATTTTAATGTATTTTTTTTTATAGTTGGTGTTTTCCGCGTTGGTCCCATTTTAATTTGGTTGAGTTCTGACGATGGCATCCATGAGAAAACCATATACTTCTTAAATTTTCATTAAATATGTGCGCGACATATAGACGAATAACTCAACACGACGTCAACTTATATGGATGTCGATGATTTTGTTTGAAAGGAAGTACTTCAAAGGTAGCTAGATGAGTTTGGTTAGGTTCTGACAATGGCAGCCATGAGAAAAAAAATATATTATATAGTATAGTAGTAATATAGTCTTAAATTTTATGATAGACACATTGAAGTCGGTTGTCTACTTTTATAAGGTGAATTATTGTATTAAACTATCATTAGAGCAGTAGCTACGTAGTTCAGCTTGTCTACGCTAAATAGCACTGTTTCTGTTGTATGTGGAGGTCGCCACATATCACACATATCGAAATCCTAACCCTGCTTTGCACAGTTGGGATAAAGAAAGTCATCAATCCAGAAAATAGTCAGTGGATTTCTACTTGAATTGGAGCGGGTGGATCGGGAACGCCCAAAATGCAGCCTAGATTCGATTAGAATTAGATTCGATTAAGATTAGATCAAAAATATATATTTTTTTTAACAAAAAAAATATTATATTCTTCTCACTATTAGAACAAAGAAATAGACACAATTTTTAAAGTGGTCAATTATTTGCGGTGTATTGTTTTAAGACACCTTTTAAATAAAAATACTTTGCAGCAGTTATAAAGTACACATATTTTTAAACCCCACGTAAAAATAATAACTACATTTCCTGACAAGATCTATGCATCAACTGGCCACTGACACATAAAAACTAAAAAGTCATTTAATTTTAAAGAGTTCTATATTCAAATTGAAGCGCTATTAGCGTCCAAGATGGCGACGGGGCCGATTTTCGTCCAGCGATACAAATTTCAATTTCCTGTTTTAGTTATCGCACCTCAGTGATCTAAGTTTGACAAATAAGTTCATTTTGACGAGTCGTTCGGTGACGGAGCAGGTAATTTATCATTTTAAATGATCGTATCCAGTAGCTGCCATATTGAAAATCCGATAAAATTTTAAGCATCACGGTACGGTAGTGTTTCTTTTTGTTGAACTTACATAAGCATATTCAGTTTAAAATTGCTATTTTAACCCTACCATGATAAGTTTACAAGTCCCTGACAAATTGTCCTGATCAATCTTTGTCAAAAATAACATTAAGATACATGATCTGAGTTAAAACCCATCTACAGAATATTTTGAATACTTAACAGGGCTCATAAAAATATAACTACTAGCCATTAATATCATACCTGCAGTCCACAAACAACCTCGTTTTGCCAACTTACAATTTAAACCGCTGCGGTTATTATTTTAAACAATAATAGGTAATTTAAATGTGTAAATAAGTTGTAACGCTTCGAGTTACGCCGCACTAAAAGTCTAAAAGCTTTTAAGTGACATTAAGAAAGCGTCAAGCAGTCTGACGGTCAACAAGTCATTTCCCTTCGCCGAAACAACAAAAGCAAGCTACCGCTTCCCAACTATAATCGTCATGGGGTTACTTAAAATTCAAATAAAGCGAAAAAGCCGCCTTGCTTGGTAGGGCCACGTCGAAATAGCGAAATAATTGCGACGTGCGCTCTTAAATCTGTGAGCGCGTCATTTGTTTATTAAGGGTCCGAGCCGCACGGCCTTTTAGCATAAATACTGTGGCAGCAGTAGACAGCCGACCGCGCCTACATAAACTGAGAAAACCAACCAAACTAAACTTTATGCGATATACCAAGTTGTCCGACCTTGTCGGAAGCATGATCGCCGAAATGAAGTGGTAAGCTGTGTAATAGCTTTTTTTAAAAATTGGCAAGAGTTGCTCAATGAATGTCATGCTTGTAATCATCCATTGTTTTGAATAGAATTACCGTTGGTTTGTTAACATGCTGTCTACAGTTACCGCATTAAAATGTTTTTAATTTACGTGTTTTTAATTTACGTGTTAGTATAACAGTTTCATTTGTTTCGAATATTGGTTATTAGAATAGTAATAGAAAGTTATACATATATTTTGTTCCAAATAACGGATAGTTTTTTAAGTAATGTCATCTTGTAGTAGCCAGCCTTAATAAATACTAGTAAAACTATTGTGTTGTTAAGATAAGCTGCTACACAAATCTGTGACTCTCGCGATAAGCTTTGATATCATATAAATTATATAATGACGTTATAATTGATAGTAAAAGTTTGAAAGGAAATGTTTATTTTTTCTTTTCACCATATTTTAATAAAAGCTTTTTAGTTTTACTTTATTTCAGTAGAAAAATAAATCAAAAACAATTCATATATCAGTAAAGAAAAATCTGTAAACAAAAAGACAAGTTGACCGCAAGGAGCCAGCGGGTACTAGGCTGACATACGCGTAGAGTAGTGGCCGGTGCGGCGCTGTCATCGCATATGCGCGCACACATAAATCGAACAACGACATTCTTTGCGGCCACCGCCGCCGCTGTCTTAGCCCCTAGTACTCATGCGACAGAAAGGAGTTTGCTTTTGAAATTGTTATACATTATTAGGCGCTTCAAAAAGCTTTGGTTACAGTAAAGAACCCCAAGAAGTCTCGGTCATCTTTCTATTGCGGATGGTTGACCGTGTAAGTGTTTGAGAACTTTTTTATATGTATATGTAAAAACCCTGAGTATATAAACAAATATACAACTAAAAATGCAACAACGAGGGTATAAAAAGATTGTTTAACACACACACTCACGAAGTGAGTGTCGAATGTGAGATAATTAATCTTGTGTAAAATTCGATATTACAAAAAGAAGTTTCTTCATAATGAATAGAAAAAATACGCACAGTGGGGAAACATAAATATTTTAAATAAAGTAATATAATTACCAGACATCTAATATTTCTCATTCAATTTTGAAATTTCCTATTTTTTACTTGATAATATTATGTAGTAATAGGAAAAAAAGTCATTATCGTCTCGTTTCTTAGTAGACTGCAAAGCTTAACATAGTTTGCTAGTAAATGTAGGTAATTTCCATAGTACTCCATTACAAACTACTATTATAAATGGTATGGTAACGCCATCTATCGATCTGTCTGTTCACGGCAAAACGGCTGAACCGATTTTGATTTAATAATTTGGGGATAATCCGAACCCTGGGGATGGGAAAGATATTTAATCGACATAAGAAGCTAGTATTCTTATATATAAATGCAAGAGCAGTAAAACGCATCATACTTAATGCCTGTAAAGCGCTGACTGAGGTTGTATGAATATGTCTACTAATAAATACAAACTTATATTATAAATGCGTAGGGAACTCTGTCTGGGTATATGTCTAATTTTTTGTAACTGTTTTATGGTTGATTTCATAAGAGAAACGATTTTAAAGATTTATTAAATTTTGATACAGAAATAATCTGTGTGAATGCACGGATAGTATAGCGTTTTTTGTGGTCATCTCGCCACCATATTGCCGCGACGAATGTTGTGGGTGCGATCCCCGTGCTGGACAACACTGTATAATCCATAAAGTAGTTGTGCTGTGGTTGTTCTCACGAGACCTAAATATAAAAATATCACTAGCTCTAGGTCAATACAGTTCCATTTTTTCAATATGATTGTGTTGCAATAACCTACGACGCCACTACAGACGTGGCAAGAGGTATAAAGTAGTACAACATCCGAATACTATCTGACAGTATAGCCGTTTTAAAAGTCCTAGAAAGCAATACCATGAACTCTGGCCTTGTATATGAATACCACCAAACACTGAAGCGTTTGGCCTCAGTTAATGGGGTATTCCTTCAAAGAATCAGAGCGCATAGCAAGTCACTCCGTAGTACTCCGTAGTCCTAAACCGGTAGTAGGTCCAACTGTACTGCTACCACTACCCTTCAACTACGTACGATAGTCGATGGACCAATACAGCTTGCTGTAGATCGTCTATACTGGTACTGACGGCTATTTCTCAGCTTCAACAGACGAGACGTGAGAATAGTGGTTGGAAAGATTACGGAACATCTGGCCATGAATCGTATCGATTTGACTTGACTATTCATCGTCAGGCGACAGACCTCTGTGCTGAGATGGTGGATGTCTCAGAACGCAGCAATATCGGAGACCAATCCTTTGTCAAGTTTGGCATGCCTTTATGCCTGCATCAGACATAGGAGCATAGTTAATAAGAGCTTATGTTGCTGAGCTTATGTAATGAGGAGGATGACAACCCCGAAGAAGAACGTAAAAAGACAAACCCGAAGTACTAATTGAAATAGTTAACGTGATACAAATTCTTGCCAAAAATTTAAATAGTGTACTAAAGGAATACACAAGGATATCAGGAAGAGTTTTCAATGGTAAGTGGCAACATTTATCCACTTTGTTGTTGTCTTATCCTCGCAGTCTGGTCATATTTGTATGTTATAATTAAGCTTACACTTTGCTCTTTTATACGCAAAACATCTTATACATACATATTTAGTTTTGTTATTCTTCTGTATGAAAATGGGTCAACAACATAGGAATTGGTATCCTGAAGAGGTTCTTATGTTTTTAAATGGGATGCTAAAAATGTTGCCATATAAATTTAAAAGTAGGTATATTATATATATATATATATATAATTATAAAATTCGATTTGTTTTCATCATCATCATCAGCCTATCGCAGTCCACTGTTGGACATAGGCCTCTCCCATTGTACGCCACTTAGATTTATTTTCGGCTTCTCGCATCCAGCTCCTGCCAGCCTTTTGCGCAAATCGTCACTCCACCTGGCCTGTGGGCGTCCTACGCTACGTTTGCCGAGACGCGGTCTCCACTCAAGAACTCGTTTTCTCCAACGGTCATCGGTTCTGCGGCTAATATGGCCAGTCCATTGCCACTTCAGCCTGCTGATCCGGTGGGCTAAGTCGATTACTCTAGTTTTCTGCCAGATCACCTCATTCTTGATGCGATCCCTTAAAGAAACACCGAGCATAGCCCTTTCCATAGCACGCTGAGCAACTTTGAGCTTGTGGACCAGCCGTACCGTAAGTGTCCACGTTTCGGCTCCGTATGTCATGACGGGTAGGACACACTCGTTGAAGACTTTCGTCTTAGGGCACTGTGAGATCGACATCGATCGATGAGAAGACTCAGCGTAGCTTCCCAAAGGCTGCCCAACCCAGCTGAATACTTCTGTTCAATCAATTTGTTTTATTGTTCCTTAATTAGATGATGACATGTTGGCTCTTGGCAACTTACATTGTTATGCAGACAGCACAGTACACGGGCGATATTTTGGACATCCTGCTGCCAAGCTAGCAGACGTTGAGGGAAAACGACAGGAGCTTGTCGCTGAGCTCGACCGGGTCTTGAGCCGCATCTCTCAATGGGTTGTGAGAATCTGATCGATTTCAGCGCCAAGAAAACATAGGCGTGCGCATTTTCAAACAAAAAGTCTCCATTCCTTCCCCTTCCTACTCTTCAGAACACTCAACTGCCACTTAAGGATAGGCTTAGCGACATCTGTCGGAATCTCAATCCGCGTGATTACATCGAGAGCGTCACTAAGGCGGCCTCGCGGAAGCTCGGTGTATTGAATAAGGTGAGACAGTGCTTCTCGCCCGAGCATCTGTGTCTTTTATACAAGACCCAGGTTCGCTCCTGAGTGGAGTACTGCTCTCTTCCTTGGGATGGCTATGCGCAGTATTTGCTTGACGCTCTCGATCGGTTGCAGCGACGCGCAGTCCGCATTATAGACTGTCCTGAGGTCACCCAGTCTCTTGAGCCCCTGCAGTTGCGAAGAGATGTCGCCTCTATGGCAGTTCTCTATCGCCTACATCACGGAGAGTGTTCTGACGAGCTCTTCCAATTGGTCCCACCCTCTCCCTTCCTCTACACGTGCTGGCCTGAGGAGTCACCGTTTGAGAGTCGAAGGTATGCGATCCCGAACGAAACGGTTTGGCTCTTCTTTCCTGTGCCGATCGGTGAAAGATTGGAATTCACTACCAGCGCACGTTTTTCCTTCCCACTTTGTTCCTGGGTCTTTTAAGCGGGGCGTGAAAAAGCATCTCCCCAGGCCGCCATAGTGTGGGTCACCATACTACATTGCACTGGGTAGTGTTCAAACAAACAACTACTTCATAACAAGTAATGAAAAAAAAAGGTACTACCTGTATATTTTATTTGAATCGAATATCATGAAATTTGCATGCGTTATCAGGGGTATAGAAAAAGCCATGGTAACTTTCATCCAACAATTTCTGTTCCCGTGGTAACATAATACTATATCTTTAACGCAATCGGAGACGCGTTAAAAACGCGGTTTATTATATTCAAACCATAAAAAACTACCCTATTACCTCAAACACCTAACAGGATTTTTAGTCCCACTAATGCAAAAGGGGGCAATCCTATTACCGTCAACCGGGCACTGACTGTATATATATGTATGTACTGTCTGATAGATAACATTGCGATCCCTTAGTCGGTTTTTACGACACCCACAGGAAGATATGGCGTTTCTATATTCTACTCTATTGTGAATCTTTGTTTCGTCTTAGATAGATAACTCTTTATTTGTACATCAGTGTTACAGTCAACGAATTATACGTACACATCTCAGGCATATAATGTACATAGGCCGGCATTATTGCTAAATGCAATTTCTTAAAAACAAACTTAAGATTGATTATAATGACTAAGGTTGGAGGTGCATTGCACAAATACACTTGATTTTATATTATTTTTAAAAAAATATTAAAACAGGTTTTATTTCAAAAAGAAACATACTTAGAATACTTAACGTAACGTAACCTTGTCTAGTGTCTAATTTCTTACAGGTAAGCAGCGGATATGTTGCTGCTGCTGTGTTTCATGGGATATTAGGCTTTCTATCATATAAAATAAAATATGTGTTGTCTTTAGTTAGTTAGGCTTTATAAACACATTGATGCACAAAGGAATTGAAACGAGACTGAAACTGAAAATTAGAAAGCTGGCTAAGAGAGTCACCATTTCAATATGTATGTCCATCAGATCAGAATACGTACGTATACGAATAAGGGGCACCAGATAAACGATCTTGAGGAAACCCGGAATCGACTTTAGATCAATAGTTACAGACGTTCAATTTTATTGAGGGGAGGCCTGGGATTGCCTAATTTTCAGAGGCCTAATTGATTGAATTTTATTTTGCAAGAGTTTAGCCAGAAGAAGGTGGGCAACTTGACTTCGGTTTTCAAAAGACTAAACCTTTTTCTACTCTTAATCTATTCGTATGTGAAGTATAGTATAGTGCGGCCATCAAACAGTACTGTAATAGTCCATGATGTTAAGTACAAGACAGTCAGTAGTATACAATAATTACAAACATTAGTTTTGCTCCGTCGGAAACCAGCCACATTCCTGACAACAAATCCTAACATTTAATTGTATAATTTGTTTTATATTATCCGATCCTGCATAATACGATGATGACGATGGCTTTATGTTACTGGTAAATGTGACATGATAGCATTTCCTAGTACCAACCATGTTATGTCAACTTTGTAACTTTATCCGAATGGATCATATGTTTTTGGAATCCATGTGTATCCCCAGACTCAAATTTTCAGACTTATTTGTTTTGGGACTAACTCAAGGCGGCAGCGAACTTACAACTCTTGAATTGCAGGTGTCCATGAACGGCTGTTGTCACTTACCATCAGGTGACCCGTCTGTTCGTCTGTCCCTATATTATAAAAAAAAAACAAATCGATACAATGTGGGCGTTAATTACGCCTCGGCGTACCCCTCCGGGGACACAGGCGTAAGTGTATGTATGTAAGTATTATTTTTGCGTGCCAACAATGACTTAAGCAGCACCCTTTAAGGATGTAGGTGTACGAATGTATTTAAATTAACATTCAATTTATAAGCACTTCAGGCAAGTTGAGGTGAATACATCTTTTATTTCTTCGTCACGCTCACGATACCTTCTAAACAGAATAGTGTAATAAATTTAATTCTATTTATTATTCACAAAATGAGTACTTGCAGTTATAATAAGTATTCAATACCTCCATAAAGAATGCGAAAGTAACTCCTGTCTTTCTGTCCATTTCACTCCTAAATCGCTCAGCCAATTTGTCTCCATTTTAGTATAGAGATAAACATGAACATGGAAAAGAAATAATGAGGCTAAACGGGGCGAAACAGGAGGAGAACTACACTGTCGAAGTCGGGCACCTGCTACTAATATAATCTTATAAATGCGCTATTAACTAGCCTGCCTCTCTTTTATGTTTTTACATCGTTACTGATAAACTAATTGTGAAGAATTTTAGTATAGGGGTAGAAAGGACCTTTTATTAAAACACAGGCTACTTCTTGTCATGAAAATGAAACTTGAAACAGCTGAAAGAGGAGATAAAAGTTTGTAAAATAGATCCTACGCAGACGAAGTCGCGGGCAGCAGATATCTAAATTTAAATCTGCTTAAACGTAAACGCAGGTTGCAGGAACAATCAAATTTAATGTGCTGCACTATGTGATGGGCTAGCACCCACGCCGCGCCCACGGTCATTAAGGTGACCATACGATCCTATTAATCTAACTAAGCCACAATTCAAATTATAACCATACTAACTTCCGCGGACGCTACAGCTATCCACATACCAAATCACATGAAAAACGGTAAAGCCGTTCAATCGAGAAAAGGTAATAGACATACAGATAGATGGCGCTTATAATATTAGTATGAATAATATAGGTAATAGCAGTGTGGTTAGGTTCATAGTTAAATTGAATGTAACTATATTCTTTCTTAGAAGATTATTCTTTCTAGAAGAATATCTTAAAACAGTTACATACCTTAAGACACTATTATTATAAGTAAACAATAGCCAGGGAAGGGGGCAGCTATCCTCCCCTGTCCCTGTGCTTCTATAGTTTTAACTCTTAGATGAGAGTTATATAGAGATAATTACAGAAGTGGAACGTCAATTATGAAGGTGAAAATTTTGACCGAATGAGACATTAATACCACTGCGCTTCCTTTACAAATGACTGCGAGGAATGTTTATTACAGATTTAGTATACCGCATAAAGACATATCTCAAATTCATTGTAAAAGAGGAGCCCCCTACATGAGCAAGCACGATTTTTCCAACCGATCAATAAAACGATCAGGCAGGCCAACGAAACAATCGCAGGTATTTAATATCGTACAGTTGCGGTTTCGCAAGATATGACCTTAGTAAATGAAATAGAAATATGAATGACTAACTTCTAATAAGAATTCGAGTGGATTCTGCCAATCTTTACCTATAAAATAAAGTTGTGACCTTGGAGTAGCGAAAGAGAATTTATGAAACGTCATCACGTTCTTGGCTGAGTAGACTAATAAGATTCCAACATGGCGATTATATTTTTATGGACTGTTGTTTTCTCTGTCGAAATACTTGATATTGGCAGAATGTCTGCGTTGAACCTACATGCGAAAGAGAGTCCATAAACAAAAACAACAACTAATAATAATAGAATAGGGTCCTTCCGTCCTAGGTGTAGTAAAAAGCAAATAAGAGATCGGACTGTACAGTATATATACAGACATAGCGTGCCTATATGACGGCCACAGGCTTGCCCCTTTTACGTAAGTGGGACAAAATATTAGTTGGCAAAAGAAATATGTTTGAGACGCCTCTGCTTACCCCCTCGGGGATATAGGTGTAAGAGTATTGAAGTAATGTAACACGTATAAATCAAAATGAAACAGGCAGCAGCAAGCAGGACTTTTGTCTCGATAAGCTTGACGATTTTATATCGCTACTAATTTCAATTACTAAACAATCGATTAGAACATGTACAAGATATTGAATGAAAATATGTAGAAATGTATTTTTTGGCGCCCGAATACTTGACCCGGGTCCTTTAGATAGATAGATAGATAACTCTTTATTGTACAAAAAAAAAACAACTAATAATAGTATAGTTTAGATTCATAAGTGAAATAAATAAAATATAAAAGTTGTACAATTGGCTATGGACTGAAGCACCGATATTATGTTTTCCAATAAAACAACGTTTGAAAATTAAAATCAAAAACGGACCTATACGGAAATATGGCCTAGGTTAGTTAGATAAAACAAATATTAAGAAGCTAGAGACATATGAGATCTGACCGCCATTGGAAGAAGAAAAGTTCTCAGGATATCTACCCACTACAATTTGATAAAAAAAACAGGCATTTAAAACCTATCATATAAAAGATTATATATTTATTAATAACATTAATCATAATCACATCTAAATCATTCAATAAATATCTGAAGGTTCATCAACCCTCTACATGGGCTTGAACCACACACGGTGAAGCGTGAGGGTTGAAATCTACTCTACGATCGTACAGCGCCATCTTTCGGTGGGGCGTGTCAGATCACGAACGTGACGTCACCGCCGCCGGCGCGCGCTCTGATTGAGCGATGAACTTTGCCAAGCGTCGATCATTTCATATATTATTATTACGTACAGTTTATGCCGAAGGATTATCCATTCATATTTTTGTAGACAGGATGTTGGTATTTATTGATGACATTTTATTGCCTTGTTTGAAATACATAGTGTCTATTAGAATAGTCAGTGCAGTTTCACTTTCTATGCAAAAAGAGTAATTAAAATCTGACTGATAGTGCCATAGACCAGCACCTATAACTAAACACACTAAAATCTCTTTCTTTTTAGGGTGAAAAACGAGTAGAGTTTAGGGTGATTATACTTACAGATAGATTAGGGGAGCGTGAGGATCAGTGAATCCTTTTTTTTTGTAAGCGATGTAACTTCACTATTTCCAAATGGCGTAGTGTTTGGACAAATTCTTAGGATATATATTTAAGTGTTAACTTACATCACACAAACACCCATAAAAAGACTTGGTTAATTGATAATCCAGTTTCTTTTTCAAATAGCAAAGTATCCATTGTGCCCTATAGAGGGGTCACAGTAGATACAGGAGCTGGGTTACAATGGATTGTATGGGTCACTCTGGATAATAACTATGTGCAATATATTAAAAGATATTTATCACAATCATTATACATTTAATTGGACTTAGATTAGTCTTAGTCAGCCTTATAATCACCAATGTATCATTGATCTATAAAATATACCTAACGTTGTCAATATACGTAAGTACTCTACTTTCTAATTTAAAATCATTTTGGAAAAGATTAAACACTAGTTTTTTTTTTTTTTTTTTTTTTTTATGCGATAGGGGGCAAACGAGCAGACGGGTCACCTGATTGTAAGTGACTACCGCCGCCCATGGACACCCGCAACTCAAGGGTCACAAGTGCGTTGCCGGCCTTTTAGGTAGAGGTACGATCTCTTCTTGAAGGTTTGAAGGTCGTATCGGTTCGGAAATACGGCAGGCGACAATTTGTTCCATAAGCTGGTTGTGCGAGGCAAAAAGCTTCTCGAGAAGCGCACAGTGGTGGAGTGCCAATCTTCCAGGTGATGGGGATGGATATTTTGTCGCGTAGGACGATGGCGGAAACCAGCAGCCGGTATAAGTCCGAACAATTCCTCTGAACACTCCCCATGATACAAGCGATAGAGGATGCAGAGTGAAGCTACATCTCTACGCAACGCCAAGGTGTCAAGTCGATCAGAAATATCTTGGCAGTCGATGATGCGAGTGGCTCTCCGTTGAATCCGGTCAAGAGGGAGAAGTTGATACTGGGGTGCACCTGCATAGAGATGAGAACAGTATTCCATGTGCGGCCGAACCTGCGCCTTATAAAGTTGCAGGCGGTGGGCCGGAGTAAAATACTGTCTCGAACTGTTTAGCACACCAAGCTTCTTCGAGGCTAATATGGCTTTACTCGCTTGATATATGGACGCCAAGGATTCCGATACTGGCTGATGCAGTTAGGGAAGTGCTCTCAAATTGAGGTGATACGACCAATGGCAACTTTTTAGCGGTGAACGCGCAAACCTGTTAACTTAACTTTGTCTTTAACTTTATATTAAAATTAATATAAATCTCTAAAACCAAAAAAGAAATCTAAAACATACAAAATATTTGGTTTCGAAAAACTGACCATGAGATTAACATCTAATAAAAACGTAACACAAATCTATATTTGTGAAATCAGTATCGAAAAGATACAATCCCTGGTTAAATCTTGGCTAAGGTAAATTCATTGTTATATCATGCAATGCGACTGTTGTTATCTGGAATATTTGGTAAGTGAAATTTATTCGGTTTTTTAACAGATTTCCTAAGAAAACTAACCTCAATTTGTCATTTTAATGCCCTTTGCAATATAATATATTTTCTTTTCTTTCACCTCAAACTCTACTAATATAAAGTTTCCTTCTTTTGGGGTGGTTCTAAATTTTTAGGGTCTACATAGATAGCTCTTCGGAATATAAACTTATACCTTCTTCCTTCTCACTGTCACTTTCTAAAACTTCCTTCCTTCCTTTTTAACATTGAGTTTTTTCTTCCACTCTTTGCTCGATTTCGTCCTTATTGTGTATCAGTTCCTATCATGCTTTTGCCTTTCCTTCTTTCCGTTCTACTACGTTTTCTAGGTCTCGCTTTTGGTAATCCACGAAACTCGAATGGACAATTTACAAAATTGTCTTGTCATTTCAGCATTGTTTCTGGGAGTAAATTATGTCTTTGAAAGCTTTTGAGCTGATGATTTGAGTGGTTTAACTCTGGATGTTGTGTGTATAGTTTTGTATGTATATAAGTGTGTGGATCGAGATCCACTGTAACCCAATTCAAGACTATCTGCTGTACCCCACTGATAGAAATGATATTTAAAGCACCAAAATATTTTTTATATATGCTAAAAGGGAAATTAGAGATAAAGAATTTCTCTATATTAAAAACATATAATGACCAATTATCAAAAATTACAAAATTCTAATTCACGAAATAGCAATACGTTTTACAAAAACATGAAAAAAATTAAATTGTGACTTCCTTATTGTCCGGTGCACTGCGCCCTGACCTCCCGCTCCGAAACTGAAATGGTTATTAGTTCAAGTGCGGGAGGGAGTATAGACGGCAACGTTTCGGACGTACACGTGCGTGTGTGCAGTACATGCGAATTTATATATAATCTATTCACTGTGACCCACGATCCACTGTATCCCATGCTCCCCTACTACTAAATGGCGTGGGTTTTATGCTGTTTTTTTTTTATTTCTTCCCATAAAGTTGAAGTGTATCAGAAGGTATTTTATTGTATATTTAACAAAGTACCCCATAAAGTTATACCCTATAGTTTACTATCGCTTATCAAAATTTTGGTTGAACAAATTTAGTTCGTTCTCTCGTAATATAGTTATGTCTTTTACTTCATTTTTTAAATTAGTGCAGAATTTTTCTAACGTACATAATGTTTTAATAAATATACTGACAAACCACCGTGAGGATGCTAATTTCCTTATATAGGTCCCTAAGGGATTCGCGAGTACGTAGATTATAAATTGCTCTAATAGCTCTGGACTTTGACCTTACGACATTTGCTGTAGAACTGAGCTTTGACTTTGAAAGAAATGTTAAATGAGGGCATCATCATAAAAACCGTTTTATTTACAAACTACTATTGTTAGTTTATTAATCGATCGAACGATAAAAATAAAAGTATTGCATCTAAATATTGGTATGAAATCAGTTAGGACATAAGGCTACAATCGTCTTATTTTCGTTTATATTATTATTATTTTATAATAGTTTTATTATTATTGGTCACCACAGATGATTTCTGCTAGCAAGTAATTTGAACTTCGTAACACACATGTTAATTAGACACTTATTAGTTTTTTTTTTTTTTTTTTTTTTTATACTGTAGGGGGACAGACGAATAGACGGGTCACCTGATGGTAAGTGACACCGCCGTCCATGGACACTTGCAACTCAAGAGTCGCAAGTGCGCTGCCCGCCTTTGAGGGTGATGAGGGATGGGGGATGCAGGGAGCGGAAAGAAGAGAGGAGGGATGAGGAGATGGAAAAAAGGAGAAAGGAGATGAATGGGAGAGAAAAGGGGGGAGGAGGAATTGGGCCTCCGGAAACCTCACTCAATTCGGGGAAATGCAACGCAAGCGTTATTTCACAACCGGTTTTCTGTGAGGCCGTGGTATCGCACCGGTCGAGCCGGCCCATTCGTGCAAAAGCATGGCTCTACCACTGAAAAATTAGTATAATTAAAAATATATAAACACAAAAATAAAAGCAAATTAAAAAAAAAAGAATACAACAATGGCGTTGTTGTGAAATGTTTAACTAAATTCATAGCCGAAATAACTAAAAATTTATCTTACTCCACCTTCAAACATTTTCAGGAAAGTTGCGAAAAGTGCAGTTGCCTAAACCCGAGAAAGACATTTCTTCCCCAATCATTATACGTACTACAGACAAAATCGTCTGATTAAAATGATTTTAAATCTCAATAATTTACCAAAACATCCTGTATACGTATAGGCCGTTGCAACATCGTTCACAAGCACTTATTAATAACGAAGAAAGCTGCACCGAATCTTTTGATCGGCAAACAATGGGAGTGCACGGATACCCCACGCCAATGTAAATATTATTTATTATAATATTACGTTATAATATAGTATAATGCGAGTTTAAAACACGATGTGTCTGGAACTAAGACAAGATAAGTATTTTGATTAACTTTTTTTTTCTTTAGGGACTTAGGAAATCAGAGATAAGTCTCGTAGTTTATTTGATAATACTTAATTAATTGGAACGCATTAGGCATTACGTGCCAACTTTGCAGATACTATAGTAAAAGAATAACTAAAAATTATTTTAGAAAAATAAAATAAAGAGAGTGTAATGTAATCCACTGTTTTGTCATCAATAGGCAATAACGAAAAGTGTATTTATTTATACTCTTTCTATCTCCTTTGTAGGTAAGTATTTGTTGCACCTTAACATACATATACTTAAAATCAGAACTCATATCATAGAGTCACAAATACATACATATTAATTTAAGTATATGTATATTTACAAATATGAATGTAACTTATTATAGTTTATTTTCTAATACATATACATATTGATATAATAAAGCTGATTTTATTTTCTTGCTGGTTTCTTTGTTGCGTTCCAACACGGCTAATCTCTGGGAATTTCAGTTTGATTAAAAAAAACATATTGCGTTCGATAGAGTATTTATTCAAATAACAAATCACGCTACGGCCCTTAGGAGCAGAGCAGGGACCATGAACACAAGTGTAAAATTGGAAACTATAACATTAATTTATACAAAGTGTATATTATTTATCATATCATAGCGTTTGTGAAAATAACAATATCTTTTCGTACAAACCTTGTAAGTTTATTTATAAAAATGCCTCTCAATACCTTATTCAATAACCGACTGGCGAAAGATCGACGCGATATGGCCTCTCACAACGCAAATTAATATTTCGCGTGGGGCGGTGTATTAATATAATTAACCGTAATTATAATTCACTTTTATACGTTGTTTTACGTAAAATCTGTATGGGTAAATATTATTTTTATTAATTAAGTTTGTCGATAAGTTCTTCTTACAAGAAACCATATTTTTACCACTATTGTGCAGGTTATAGTATAGTTAGGTACATTTTTTGAGTTAGTTATAAGTAATAAAGTAAATAACACCTAAAATGAATTGAATGATGGATTGAAAAAAGAAATGAGTACATTGCTTTCTTAAAATATTATTTGTAGCATTTGGCTATATCTTCTGTGATTATAATTTGTTATTGGTACCTTATATAGTTGATTTGACGATTACATTCAAAAAGTTTTGTTTTTTCGGGATTTGAAAAAAGAACTAATAAGTGCCATCTATGAAATGCTGCTTACACTAAAAGCTCTAGACCATTCCTTTCTATCAGTATAACTTAAAATTTCTATAAAAAAGTAATTGTTGAAAAATACTTAATTTTAGTAAAATCAATCGTATATTTTATATAAAGTAAATATTTATATAAATTAAAGTAATATCCCTAAGTTAAGACATTTACATCACACGTGTGTTGTAACGGAACGTCATTCTTATGTCAACGCAAACAAAACTATGTCAAAATTAATTCTAAATTTCGTGTAAAAACAACAACAAAATCACATAACAATTTATGTGCAGCAATCCATGTGCTCCCATTATTTTTGTTTACAATAAAGAAACGTCGTGATGGCTGAGAAGTAAGTTATTTTGGATATTTATGTTTTCTTGAAAAATGTTTCAACCAGTTTCAACATTCGATGGTAATCATAAAATTAGTTAAGTCGTTAAAATTTTTGTTTTGGTCATAAAAGACCATTGATAGATATTTGTTAATATTAAGTATATCATTGCTTTGATGATTTTAATCACAAAGAAGCCCATTGCCTTAACTAATTGCATGCACAGTTACTTCCTATAACAGCTAATATGAGGGCAAATTACACCGTAGCATTGTAATGTCAACTACATAACTGTATCAACCGAATCAATTTGGTATTAACAAGATGCTGTCACAAGTTTTAACTTGTATTTACAAGATAATTTTGAACTATACTGAAGTAGGTAACTTGGTACAACTTTATAATGTAGTACTGTGGAAGATAGAACTAGAATTTTTAAAAGAAAAATAAAACTCACTGTCTGCCAATATTTAACCAGAGGTTTATTGTCCTTGGTTCATTGTTTTAAATTTTTGTAACTGTAGTAAATAGTTTTCTTTACTTTAATAGAAAATAATTAAAAAAAAAAACATGTAAATTATTTATATTTATATATTTATTTTGCATCTTAAAAAATATTTCACTCTTAGTATTTTTTTGACAATATGCCTTTTATTTGCTGTCATCACATTAACAGTTTCTAACCTCTCAGATGACTGTAGTGATAGAAGTATCCTGTAACATATTCCTTGATTGTTTCATCTACTGTTATTAGTTATTACTCTATATCCATTCAAGAAGTGAATAAGTTAACAAGTAAAGAAGGCATACTTTTCAGTTCAGCTATTTTTAGGATAGATTTACTCATTTTTGCATCCTAGAAATTAAGCAAACATAATGCTTATTATTATGTAAAAAACTATACTTGCAAGTTGACTTAGCAACCTGTACCAATATATCAATTTTAACCAATTAGTTTTTTTATAATTATTATTAGTAAAACATTTTCTCTTTAACAATTACTAAACTGTTTGTTTGTTTGAATTTGTTTAGGTCTTCTGATTCCAGTCCTACCGAGGAGGCATCCACCCCGAGACAAGATGACAGACATTCAGGCAACTGGTGGGACACATGGTTGTCGTCCGCTAAGACAAAGGTTGGTCATACTCTCTATTATTTGAATAGCCCTCCAAAACAGGTAACACAATAATAAAATGGATATATATAGCTAACAACTCTTGTAAGACATGTCAGTAACACCATGTATCCAGTTTTCAACAACACAGTCTATACTATTTAAGGAGCATACTGTATCTTTGAAAGTTTTGTTTTAATCCCTTAACAATTTTATTTTTATAATTTTGTTTTATAATAAAATGTTACAGTAGATATAGTCAGATAATGTTTTGTTCATTAAATATATAGAGAGTAATTTTTTTAAAAGTTAAAGTTGAGAACAAGATTTTTAATTGTATGCCATCAATTACATTACTTTTATGAATTATTGTAACAATAACATTTGTTCTATCTGTTACAATTACACAGATTGTTACATGATCAATGTGATTATAAAAGTTGTAGGATAATTGGAGACTAAACAAGTCACACCATTGTCTACTTATTTAATAAAATAAAATGAAAGTTTAATCTCAATAAGGCCTATTCCATAAATTAATTTTAGAATATCTGTATACAATACACAATTATGTTTGGGATCAGTTGTGTGAAATGTCTTTTGTTATTGTATTATATTATGTATGTACAGAATTATCTGAGTTTTTACAAAATAATTATTTTTATTTTCTTCTTAGTGCTCGCTACTTCACTAAACGTCCCTTTTTCAAAATCTTATATTCTCAAGCAACTACGTCTACCACGACGGGTCGTGGTGGACGTAGTTGCTAGAGCTTAAAGGAAAAGAGCGTCCACAGTTCGGGGACTGTGGACGCTCTTTTCCATAACTACCTATCTCAAGACTATCGACTAAATATAAAACTTTGGCGACCTGAAATCACGTTCCGAAATTAATGTTGCCTCTAATATTACTAAACTTAAACTTGGGCGCCATAATACCGCGTGCGGAATCGTTGTTTACACAATACTTTAATTATAAATTATCCGCATTATATTAATTGAAACATTAGTAGGCATATTTATGTATTACTTAAATTGGAAATATTAGAATGGATTTAAAAAAACAAATTGAATTAAATAACCATATAGGTAAGTTTGCTTTATAACCTTTTTCTAAACAAAGAGGTAATGATCTTTGAATTTAGGTTTTCACAACCATTACGTCTTATTTAGCAAGGTTAAACAGGTCGTCTCATAAACAGACCTATTTGCGCGCGTTCGATCATTCCAAGGTTATGTCAGGGAAGCAGGTTCTGATCCATGAATACGTTCTGTGTGTGTCATCGTTGTATATTTACTAGACGGCTTAGTCTTATGACTTGACATCGGTCATATATTAGGGTTTTACTATGGGTAATGTTAATCCGAATTTCCCATCTTCAATTCCTAAAGTGCCTAAAGTGTTTAATGCATATTTTCCTATCCATCTGCCTCTGCATATATGTATTTGCTCTTAACGCCACTGTGAGTACTGGCTTGGATTCAAATACTTCACACTTTGCCGCCTATCATTCAATTAAATGGTTTCCTATGGTTGGATTAAATGGGAAAGGTATATTGCTTATAGGGGTGGAATATGAAGTTGAAGCAATATTATTGATCAGGTCAGGGTCACTTCATGTACCTAACTCGACCGGCTTGCGCTCTGAAGTTTTATGTTATTTGATTTATAATCGTGGGGTTTTTAGTTTAGTACAATAGGGCCACCCCATCTCTTCCCCAGGGTGTCATGTATAGCATTGTATGCACATTGTGAAGGATAAACTTATTTTTTGTATGTTTAACAATAACACACAAAAGAACCCGTATGAAATATAACACATAAATACTACATTTTAAAGAGTTCTCATTGATTTAAGTGGTTTTACTAGTAAAGGTAACATTATTCTAGTAAGATTTTTTGTTTAGTTCAGTGCCTTATTTAATTAGTCCGTATTTAAAACCTTATTAAATGGATATTGTTTTGATAGTTATCAAGATATTGTGTAATAGGAATGACAGACATGCAGAGCTCCTCTTTTCAGTCCGTGTTTGCCATTTGGAAGCTTTTTAATTTATTCGTCATCGTTGGTACTGCGGAATAAATATTTTGTTTACACTGTGCATCAACCATTAATGACCATTCACATTGTATAATAGACACACAAAATTTTTCATATAACTCATCAAAGTGCATGTGTAATGTCAAACAATCCATTGAATAGGCGTGCCCACGGCTGCGTTATACACACCAAACTTCTGTTGTCAACCTATTTACTTTTTTTGTACTGTAAACTGCTGTGAACTGAAAGAACATTTTTGTTTTTGCCGTAGACTGGGGTCGACGACATCGGGCGGGACATATGGGACTGACTCACAGCTAATGCTAGATCAAACAAGCGTATCTGTCAGTGACTAGATAAGTTTGTATAGTATTGCAAGTAAACTGAGGCTATTTCTAGATACGCTAGGCCTATTTTAACGTAAGCTTGGTTCAGAAACAGCTTTATTTGTTTTTAGGACTGATTTTTTTTATAGTATATGTGGACAAACGAGCAGACGGGTCACCTGACTTCCGCCACCTATGAACACTTGCAACTCGGGAGTCTCAAGGAAGAGGAAAAAGGGGGAAAAAAAAAGTAAGTGAATAGGGGTTCGGCCTCAAGTAACCTCACTCACTCGGTCACACACTGCAAGCATTGTTTAACAGCCGGTTTTCTGTGAGGCCGTAGTAATATTCCGGTCGAGCCAGACCATACGTGCCGATGCATGGCTCTCCCACTTTAAAACAATGCTGTCTGTAATGAAAGTCAATCAAAACACAAATTGTTAAAAGTTTGTTGTATAAAATCGAATCAGTACCTAAGTTTTTTTTCCGTAGGTTGTATATATTATAAGGATTTAGCATAAATATAGTCCGTGTAGACGAGGACTTT